>JAODUH010050988.1:18005-43996 GCA_027564835.1 Typhlichthys subterraneus
TGTGTGTGTGTGTGTGTGTGTGTGTGTGTTTGTCCAATCACATTCTCAGGCCTTGTATTGTATTTGCATAATGGACAAATACAGTTCAAAAGTTCCTGCTACTGAGGGATATACTAGCAAATGCAGGAAAACCTATACTATACTATAGTTTAAAATCATACAATAACACAAGCTCTTACACACCAGCTCCAGCTAACACCAATGTTGACCCCAAATATAATCATATGATTTACATCTAAGCCAGATGCTCACATGAGGTTTGTATGTTTGAACAAAATCACCTCTGTTAGCTGACATAGATGATTAAGTAAAGGCATTGCTTTGGGACGGGAGGTTCTGCAGGTTGTTATTACAAAGAAAAAGTGTCTTTCTCTCAGAGAAACAGAGGGTGTAAGAAAATCCACCATAACTATTTAACTAATAGTATGGGATATAGATATATATACATACATACATACATACATACATATATGTATGTGTGTATGTATGTATGTGTGTATGTATGTATGTGTATATATATATTATAGGGCAGCAATTCACTTGTGTGGTTTCTGTGGTAGTGATTAATTGTGTACAATTGTGCAATTTGAATCTGGTTAGGAAGTTGCTCTAAACAAATGTTAGTTCAGGGAACGCTGGTTGCGTGGAGTATATTTGGAACACTAACACCTCATTGTAAACCAGATTTTGGGAAAATCGTGCTGGTCGATGATAAAGCACCTCTGCAAAAAGATTCAGCAGATCTGTATAGCCTATAGCCTACTGCGTATTGTTGACATTGTAGAAAAGGGTAAAACCACTCAAAGGTTACAATATTTTAAAGCAGTGCATGGTGAATTAAAACTGCTACATTTAGGTAATTAGCAAAACTTGCAAGGATAAGCTATAGGCCTATTCAAGAAAATTCTGTTAACCTGACAAAAAGGCATTGTGATTGAGGTAATAGATTGCTGTATGCCATAAAATATCTTATAATTCAACCAATGCTCTTTGACAAACTGACTAGATAGATTGCACCCAGCACAATGTTGGCTACATGCATTTTCACGCTATAACATTCAATTCCATCTCTCTCGTGATATTGCGTTTCATTTATGGTGCGCTGTTATAGCAGCAAAATTACCAATTCATATAACTGATTACCGCTACAGAATGATGTTGCAAGTGCGCCTAACAAAAAGCATGCCAACAAAAATAAACAATCGCAATACATCAAGTCAACTCAACTCACATTAAACTTTACCTTGATATAAAAAGTAACGTCCTTTTAATTATCGGCGCTGTTTGCAGTGGTGGCAGCGGTCCGATCAAAACACGCCCACGACTCATTACAACTCGACATTAAATACAGATTTATATTAGGATTTTGTTTTATTTATACAATGAATGAAATGTTCCATTGAAATTCACATCTTCCGCATGCAAACTTATTCTCCCCAATCGGAGCTCTGTCTGCAAGACGGTGCAACAGCTTGGGAACACCCCTAAAAATGAGCTCCCCCGCCCCTACCCCGCTACCCTGATGTCAAACAGCTGTTGATGCAAATCGCCGCATTTGATTCTGAGCGAGATTTCGACATATACTGCAATAAATACAATCTAAAATATGAATCGCTCTATTAATACTGTATTATTATTATTACTATTATTATTATTGACAATATTGTCTAGGCTAATAATCGTAATACAATTATTATCTATATTTGAATCATGTGCGTATTTGAACTAAATTGTTATTTAGGCACAGTAACAACTTGATTATTGGAAGTATTCCAACTTTTGTACAAAAACAACAAAATTACTGGGCTACTCAAAAACCCCATTTTACCATGAGTGATTATACATATGTGCTATTATGTTTGTTCGACTCATATGGAGATGAGAGTTAAGTTAACTTAACTGGAAACATTTTCAGTGAAAGACTGAATCCCACAGCCACAAATCATTCAGCTGAGACCTCCAGTGAGGCATGACATGCTTCGGAAAACCTCTCTCCTGTTTGTCCTCCTTTCATTAGCACAGGCTCACAGGATGAGATCACCGGGTCAGTGTAAACTATAGCCTCTCCAGGAGGTAAGTCTATACGTGCCTACAGAGGTTTACCACCCACTTATAGGAGATGTTTGTCCAACCTTTGTTAGCCTGCTCTGGTTTATAATGTGTTATACTTGGATTTCCAAAATGTATAGGCCTACTGTGCATCCATCAGATGTTATTGTGAATATGTTTACAGTAGTTACAGTATGTTGTTGTGTTGGTGTTGCTGCTGTCATACAGACACATATGTATCTGTAGCTGGTGATAAAACATGTCAACCTTGGTTTCAAGCAAATAACGAACTGTTCTGTTCCTACGGTGTTTAATTTTTTTTTTTTGTAATATATGGCATTTCCAATACGTATTTGTATACCCTACAAACACCCTTATCACTCACAATTCCTGTTTATCTGAGTCAAGTCATCCAGATGGAATCCGTGTGTACTATATCAGGTTTGTATAGTAATATTTGTCCTGTATTTATAATCAGATGGCTTATGTCTGAAGCATCCTCATCATGTTTGTTTAGGTGGAAGGCCAGCAAGAAATGCACCAGTATATTCCATCACAGCAAGCTGCTAAAATACAGCGATCTTATCTGCAGGAGGGATGATGAAGGTTAAGGTCACAATAATGTAGTCTCTTGCTTTGAGGTCACCAGACAGAGAGACAGTCCCATGTGACCTTTATAGTTGTGGCCTTTGATCAGTCAATGTCAGCTCAGCCCCCTCAGGTGCATGAAGGCCTGCAAAATGACTCAAACACAAAATACATACTGATAGAGGAATATTAATAAATGAACAGCAGACTACTAAGTATATGCAGTACTATATAGAATTGGCACATATTGCACGTTTTTATTTATTGTGTGCAAATGTGACAGCAAATTACTTAATATGTTGTAGAAAATGAAGGATAATAACTAAGACAAGATATGTAATTGATACACGACTACACGATGGTGTGACACTACAATCGACCAAGAAATACTCAAGTTTGGAAAGAGAAAGAAACATTGAATATCAGTGACTATAAATGTTATTTCAGTTTGCCCAAATCTAGGTTTACATTGTCATGACACAGATGTCCAGCAGGGGGCACAATGAGACAGAGCTGTAATTTACAGTACGGTATACTGCATGGCTACAATCTGTACACACTGTGTGTTAAGGGAAGGAAACGCAAAGAACTGAACATACTGTTACAGTCAATATCAACAGAACGCATCTGCTGTTCAGTCAGTGCCTTAAACACAAGTGTTTCTTGAATCAATAGGCAGTACAGATGAGAAAGCCATGGAATTCCTCACTCCTGCACACCAGGGATTGTCCACAAATCCCTAATAGAGTATGCATTGAGCGTGGCCACGGCTAAGAGTAACACTGGGAGGTTATGCTCCCATCAATACACTGCAGCTGGTGACGCCCCTGGCTTGCTAGAAACCCTGGAAAATGAACCCAGTTGTTGGTCTGGACAATAGTGGCACAGTCTTCCATCAGTCTCAGACCGGACGCTTGCCTCCAGACATACAGTAGCCACAGCTCAAATGATGCACACTGGAGCACAGCAGAAAAGCAGAGTGTGCTCCTAGCATAACTAGTAGGCTATACTTACTCAAAGACGCCTCGCAGACTTCCCGTCTAAACCCAATGTCCTCAGTGTCACATGGGTTCACGTTCAGGCTAGCATATTCACTAGCAGTATTGTGTACTTAGCCAAAACCACTATAATAACCAATGGCAGTTGCAACTGGCACTGACATATTTGCATATTCTGTCATATTGTCATATGTCATATGCTCCTAACAACTAAAATATAAAACATAGATAATCCCAAAGAAGTTTTCTTTTCTGAACATCATATAATATTCACAATATAGTTACAGTATATTTCAAATAACTAGACTATGGATAGCGGCGATAACGGTCGTATCTCACAGTATAATAATTATGGTTCAGTGTCATCAGTCATTGTTCCCACCGGGGGGCTCAGCGTCACATGACTGCTGTGTGTGCAAACGTGACTCACCAGACAACCACACACAGACCAGGGTATGGTGTGACCAGGGCGCCTATGATACGCACATGATTCACCTTCCCACCCCCGGGGGTGCTGCAGCAATGTCTGCTACATTATTAACATGGCTTTAAGGTGGCGGTGGGAATAGGGCCTTGCTCCATCCAGGGGTTCAGAGTACGCTCTCCGTGGAAAAATGATTATTCCATATGGACGCACGTGTGCGACTGAGCTGGACTTGTGTGTGTGTGGGTGAGTGAGTGAGAGTGAGAGAGAGAGAGAGAGAGAGAGAGAGAGAGAGAGAGACAGTCTATCCCTCCTCACTGAGCCGCAGCCTATACATGTGTAACCCATAGTCCCTATACCACGCTGTAATCCCTGCTGCAGCACTGGCCCATGCCAGAGTCCTGGGCCCAGTCACTCTGCATACGTGTGGGTCACTGGTCGACATAGCAGTCAATCAGGTCTTCAGGAACAGGTACACTGAGCACAGTCTACATGCACATTACCAACATCAGCTTCAGTGTGTGTGTGTGTATGTGTGTGTGTGTGTGTGTGTGTGTTATGTTTACATCAGTGTCCAGTTTCCACAAGCAAAGCTCTGCCAATGAAATAGTGGGATAATAGTGCTTGTGTAGCCAGGGTATTTCTAATACTGTATGTAATACTGTATACTATATAACTTAAGTTTAAGTGTGTCTAATCACCATTAAATCACAAGAATCATAAGTATGCTAATCCATGGCACGTCCGGCCAAAGCACACACACTGTACGTGCAGCAGACGGTGTGAATGTGCGAGTGGGACCGTCTGGCTAATAAACACCCCTTTCATTTGGAACACTGCAGACATCCACTGTCACACCTGCCAAGTGATGCAACACGCCACATTCACAGCCCTGCACGGCAAAGCTTTACCACGGTTACCACGGAAACCACAGCAACGCTTTATCACGGTTACCATGGAAACCACAGGAGCGCACTGCGCTAATAAGAGCTCTTCCACGTACGGTTAGACAGCCATTTGAAAATGGAGATGCGGACATTTAATTGTAACATGCCTTAACACACCTTCTGAGTGAGACTCCCCCCCCCCCATACAACGACAGTCACACAACAGCATAATAAATTGGTCTGCATGAAGCACGCACACACACACAGCAGCAGCTATCACACTGACACACAAGGCAGCCCATCAGTGGGTCACTGGAAGTGGGTTGCCATGGTAGCACATCCTGAGCCACACTGCTGCACGATCAGAGACGTGAGGCTGCAGCAGCAGCAGCCTGCTTGCTGCGCCCGCTCTCCTGTCATGTGAACGCACCGCATGGTGCAGGCCTGCGTTCAGCCCCAGACGTCACCTTAATCTACCCCATCCTTCTGCTCCCTCCTCCCTCCCTCCTGGGGGTGGGAGTAGAGGGAGGGGGTTTGTTTCATCGCACAGCCAGTCTCCTCGCCTGCATCTAATTCACTGTAATGGCGAACCACTTCAAACATGTCGGTCAAGATAAAGAAACGGTGTGGAAAACATAGCGCTGTTGGGCTCTACACGATTTGATAAATGGTCCATGCTATCGACAGGGTACTAGTGTATGTACTTTATAATATGTGAGCAGAATTAGTGTATTGCCTCCTCCCTATATAACGTATTGTCCATGTCTGCTATTCACCACTGTTCTGAATTCATATACCGTGCGTGATTGAACGGAGCCCAGCATTCAATCAGCCACCAATCAGTAAAGAGTTGATTGTCACCAGTCAATCATCTTTCAAACAGCCGATCACATTGCTCTATCACAGGACGTCTAACATCACAAACACATCAACATACCTTAAAACATACAGACAGATCACACCTGAGAACCGATTGAACCTTACTGGTCATTCACCACGTTAAAACAAGTCACACTGAGCCGTATTGTTGCTTTGTTCTACATAAGTAATGATCACATCTTCTTTTCAAACAATTTAAATGAAATGACACCCAGCTGGAATAAGAAACAGGACGATTGTGCATGCACAGTGTACCTGCATGTTTCAGCATCTGGTTAAAAGAAAATATATAGTATAGAAGATATCGTATCAACATGGTAAGCACTAAACTACTGTATTTCTACTGTAGCTGTCATTCATTTTCACAATGTCTTGAAAAATGTAATCAATATCTGTCCATCGGTATGAGCCCCAAGCACCAATATTAGTACACCCCCACCATACAGTGGGCATCTTCTTTGAGCTGTCAGAAACACAAGCCCCTTGTGGCTAAAAATTACACAGTACCACATAATTTAAATGCCTTTTGATGGGTCTCTCTACAAACAAAGCTGCATTTATCATTGACAGACATGTACACTGGCCCAACAATCTTTTGAAATACACCAAATCTGACATTTAACATACACATATAAGAATGTTTGTCTGAAAAGCTTTTGATGAAAATAATCATGTTATCGGTTCAAAACATTACAAGCCCACCACCCAATCAATCAAATGCAATAATAGGAAAAAAAAATGGTTTCGCAAATAAACTTAACCAAACTGCTTACTCTACGGTTCTGACCATAATTGCTGAGAAACGCCACAGAAAAAATACAAAATACTGAATAGCAGACGATTAAATATTTTGCAAGGTGTTGAAAGCAAATATCCAAACTACACCAACTTGTGTGTCTTGTAATGTGAATACAACATGGTGGGAGTGATTCTAATACCATGCAGTGTGATGGAACCAAAGGAAACAATGATGATGCTATAAATCTAGCGCTCATTAGATGCGGTCTAGGCATCTGCATTTTCCTCTCAGGCCTGAAATGGGATTGTTCAGTCAACATGTTTTTCCTCTATTGTGTATTCCCACTAGCCACTAGTTATTAAAGCCTGCTGACATTTGAAGTACAATCAGAGGCAAACAGGAGAGAGTCTAGATAGTGAAATTGTCTCCTTCAGTTTAAAACTAAAACTAAAACAAATTGAGTAGTACGTTTTCTAACAAACTGAATAGGATTCAGGTGAGGTTACTCCACCATCTATCATAGTTAGCTTAATCCGGAGCTTTCACACAGTACACAGATTAACACAGTGCCATTTGACCGATGGGACATGTAGTATCAGTGATTACTGTCAGCCAGCACAAGTCCAACCTCAGACAGCTAATACAGTTTGTAATCAATAGCCATTAGACTGCCAGCACTTTGCTTCTGTTCCGTTTTAGCAGCAACACGATGGCAGCCTGATTACATTATGATTAATAGTTTATACACTACATAAACAATACAATTTAACAACATGCTAATTATAATTAGCGTAACTGTACTGCATGAAAAGATAGAACATCATTCTCATTGAACCTTCCAACCAAAGTGACATGGTATATTGCAGTTTCTTCAGTCAGCTAAAATTGAATCTAGGATGATACTCCTCTCACTAATTTCTAGCACGTCTCCATGGATACGCAGGTCAGAGCTTGGTCTATTTTCACTATTTTCAAGAGAAGACAGTTCTCATTGAGATGTGAGTGTGTGTGTGGGCTTGAACATTATGTGTGTGTGTTTCTATGTATGTGTTAGTGTGTTTGCATGTGTGTATATGCGATAGTGGATAGATAATTACTGTCAAATTCCAGATTATCTTCAGAATTACTAAATACATTCCATTTGAATGCATCAGCACTAGTGTAAATGCAATGAGACGTGAGATGTATTAAAATGAGATGTATTAATGCCCTGACAGGCATACTGTAAGATAACTAGCACATTGGATACCCTAGTTTTCCACACACAAAAATCCACATCTAATTCATGAGATATTAATTTCCAACATGCAATGATACTTAGGGAAAGCTGATATTTCTAATTTTCTAAAGAAACCATACCACAGGCCTGGACAACATGCATTCTGAATGAACAGGGGTTACATTTGTTTAATTAAGACAATTCAGTAGTACAAAAAAAAGCAAGCATATATTCCAATGTCCTTGTCTTTAATCATTAATTGTAAATCTAATGATAACTTGATAACGGCATGTTTTAGTAGCAAGTCTTTGTGACTAAAACCATCTTTAAAAACAATGTGGTTGACTTTCCTAGTCGAATAAAGGTTAAACATGTACAGAGCAGGTGTTGCACACTGGGGGATCAGCCAAGAGAATAACAACAAGGATGGGCAGCGATGAGACATTTAAAAAAACATGTCAGCAGATTAGCATTTCAGAGGCACTTCAGGGTTATTAAACAGTGCTTCAATATCATATAAATTAGACCAGCATGGCAGTTCAATTGATGCAGTGATGTGAGGGGGGTGGGAGACAATTTAAATGGGTTGAGAGTTATTTTACCCTTTAACACTGGACCCATAAAACATAATCCAAATGTAATCCTAACCATTTCTCTGCCATGAGTGGTTTTGTATTTTTCACTTCTGTCCACCAAATCCAATCGTAGCTGCACTGACCTGTCCATTCTACCTTAATCTATTATACCTCAAAATAAACAATAATGGAGTCAGTTCAGTCCTGCTCCAAATCCAACAAAAATGATATTGGAATATCAGGGACACGTCAATCAAGTAAAGATATAATGTACAGATTTCAAACTGGGAAGAGGCAGAACCACATTAACTGCAACTCCTGCATTTACATATCCTCTATGCCACATTTTAAACATTAATATAGCAGCAAACTAGCTATTTTCACTGTAACTATATAGTGGAGTTATTGCATCCTGAGCAGAGAGTGACATCATACTCCCTTTGTGTGTGTTGAAATACAACATTCTCTGTTCTTTGTTTTCACAGCCGGTCTAGCCGTGCATGCATATTTGTGCATGTGCATGTGGATGTGTGTGTGTGTGTGTGTGCGCAGCCCACAAAGCATTTGTTTTGGTCTGAGATGCTGGTGCTATCTTTGAAGTTGATTGACAGACAAAATCTCACATAGTTTCTTTAAACACTTATGGAGTCACAGAATGATACTGCATGGGACTGAACACACTATAACACTTCACACCTGCAGGTTCCATTTCAACCATGCCACTAACTTCTCTTCAAATTCTCATCTATTCTACTTAATTCCCTGCTCACAGTAAGAATATCTCCTGGCTGCCAGTTCCCAGTATGTGACAAGGCTGAGCCTAGATCCCACTGTGAACAAATCCCAGTAGGTACTGGCCTGGTTTTAGCCTGTTTGCCTCGCTCTCTGCCTCTCTCTGCCATAAAGGTCCAAGACAGAACTAGAGCAAGATGCTGAAATGTATTACAAGTATTTTAAAAATACATATTTTGGGAAGGCGTTCCAAAATGGCTACCGTAGATCACCTGTTAGTAACAACTTGTTTATTTGTGTTACCCTGAAGATGGGAGGAATACATGATGGTTTCAATACTACATCCCCCTCCTCAGCAGTTCACTTCAGTCAGCAAAAACAGCCTGCTAGGAGAGTGTGTGTCATGGCCGCCTTAAGAAATCCTTTCAAGACCAAGGACAAGGGAAGTCTATCTTCTGTCAAAACCACTGATGAAACTCTTTGGTGTGTCTGCTCTGCTCCAAGCACATGTCCCTCGTGCAAACCATAGATATGCGACATAAGCACAAACATTTGGCTTATTCTTCAAAGGTTTCCTCCATGGGATGCTTAAGTCTGCCAAAGATGAATGCTAACATGCAAATAACCATGCATTTAAAAGGGCACCCCTGGTGGTACAGCTCTCTAAAGCCCCTACGCAAAGTGGACGGGTACCGAGACAAACTAATCTCAACTTCAGGCAACTATCAATTAGGCGGTGTATTGGCAAGAATCTGGCGATACGTATCATGATACAGGGGCCAATAATACAAAAAAATCAAGTTTAAAAAAAAAGTTCAAGATCAAATGTTTAATTTTCTAAATCAATACATTGTTTTAGAGAATCAATACAGTATTGCGCAACGTAATATTGCGGTACTCTGGTGTATCGATATTTTCTTACACCGCTACTACCGGATGATGAGCGAATTGCTTGCAGGGTATCCGGGGCTTTAGGCTCCCACCCTATCTAGCCCATCCTCTAAGGCCACACTTTCATGGGCGGACATTTGAGGTACCTTTGAGCAAGCAATAATCAGATAAAGCACAGCAGGCATCAGTCAGACTATTCATCGAATGGATGGGCGGTATTAGATATTGTGAGATTATATAACATATAATTTTAATCTTATTTTTATGCAGTTGTGGTTAATGCAAGACAAGGGTCATGAGTTATGAAATACCTATTTATAGGGAACACGGGTCAATACAGTTGACAACCACTGGTGTAGAGGCCTGCTCATGTTGTCATGTCAACAGTGTGAACACACTCTTACCCATTAGCCAGGTTATCATCAGCACCATCATCATCATCGTCATCCTCATCCCCTGGAAGAGCCTTCCCCAGGTCGGTGTCGCTCAGGTAGCCTGACTTGAGGTCCACGTCGTCCAGGCCCTCTATGAGCTGGATGTGGCCCGTGCTGCTGAGGCTGCTGGGGCAGCGCGCCGGCATGGTGTGGGCAGCGTACGAGGGGGCGCTCTTAGCCGCGCCCCGGTGGTACCCGCCGCCCGTGGAGGAAGGGGCGTCGCCCGCCTGGAGACGGGGGCTGGATTGGCCGTGGCGCCAGGAGAGGGGTGAGGAGCGGTTGGACAGGCTGGACATGCTGCGGGCGTTGGTCTCGTCACTGTCGTAGCCCGCGTTGCTGCTGTCCAGACAACTGGGGGGGGGGGGGGACCCCGGTATTACATTATGATGTGTGTGTGTGTGTGTTTAGACCCATGCTTGTCAACAGAGCATGTACGGTATGTGTGCACATACATACATTTAGTCAATAGGCTGGGCAGGGCAGGGTACAATACACTACAGTGAGAAAGTATGAAGTATGCATCTGGTAGATGATTGGCCTTATCTGGCTGTTCCTATAACGACCAACGTAGGTTTAAGCATCTACTGTACTGCACAGGTACATGGCCTAATTGTAAGGCTCAAATGCAAAGCCCCCATCAAACAGACTAAATTATTCTGTCCCGCGAGGGATCACATGCTTTCAGTAATGAGCTATGTAAGTCATTACATAGCCTCCATATACTGTAGAATGGAAGTGGGTGATGAAGGACAAATGCATGATTACATCCTTGTTAGTAGTCTCTCTTGCTCTCTCTTGCTCTCTCTTGCTCTCTAGGTCTCTAGCTCCAAGCAATATTACAGCCACTACAGACAACATTGCTGTCGGCTTGTATACCTCCAATATTGACTATTTTAAAGATGTTCAATACATAACCATATCTTATAGAGTACAGTATTGTCTGTCATCAATCAGCTAGGCATAAATTGCATTGGTTACTTCTAATAGCTGCTATGTGTTTTTCTAACCAGTGTTATTTACTTAACAAAAAAAGTCAATAGTAGGAAACAAAAAACAGGGGATACATCTGCTGAAATATGATTACTGTATATTTATTGCTGTATAACAACATACTGTCTGCTGGTACTGTATGTCGTCAGGTTTAGTTTTTTTTTTTCGTTTCACGTCCAGAGTTCAACTTGGTTGACAGACAACCGAAAGTTGAACTTGGTTGAACTTTTGCCATTGGCCTCTTGCTGACAATCTGTAAAAACTTCTACATCTGTCATATTTTCTACCCAAAAACAAGAATATAATGGACTAATAAGTACCCAGAATAGTACAACATGTTCCCATTTACAAATATGTTTGGATGAAAGCATTTGCGAGGCAATAGAAAAAATAAAAATGTTGATCTTTTATAAATAGACTACTTTTAAGAGCATAAGAGATAAGAAATTCGCATAAAATAATACTTTTTGTATGTTTTTAATGCTAGAAAACGAATGCATTGTGTTAGCTGGGCTTCATATCAAGCTGACGAAGCCAGTGAATAGTGCACTCAGCGCAGCACGTGTGTTTTCCTCTGTTTCCATGCCAACACTTTTCGACATGGGGAAGTTGATCGGGAAGAAAATAGAAGCAGTCTGCTCTCGAGTTCCGTTGAGAGCATGCACCCATACCATGGATGTATAAACATAGTCTATTATTTCATTATTTCCTCCCGTCCTCCTCGCTGCTAAACAACGCTTAAAGTGCTAATCGCCCGTAGCAATGTTTAACTCCCACCCACTTTTGCCGTGGTGGCTCCGGCTATTGCCGCCGGTAGTGTGAACGCCACTTAATGGTCTAAAAATTCACAGCCCAAGGTTAGAAGCTTCTCCCTGCGCCTGCCTATTGCTCTCAGATCAATTGTTTTTCACGGAGATTACAGTCTGGAAACAATGTTCACATTAGCGTTTTGAAAATGCTAACGCTTAAATAAAGTAAGGCGTGTTTCAAAATGGTGGTAGAGCTATATAAGTCCACCAAAACAGCTGTAGCAACGCTGAGTGGTTATTAATGGCTGTCTAATAGCTTCAAAGTTAACAATAGTTCTACACCCAGTAGGAGGCAATGACTTAACCCCATTCACAAAGTGAATCTTGGGTCTGGTTACACTAGACTAGGAAGCTTCCCTGTCTGTTCTTATTTCTGTTGATTACATAATAGTTTCACTATTCCCCGCCATGCTCACTCCTCCTAAAATGAATAATTCAATGTCTGAAACCATTTTTACCCTATGTTGATTGATAATTCATCAATATAGAGGATGACAGGTGCATTATCAGGAAGAAAAAAATAAGTCATGTCATTTTGTAAAAATAAAAGCTTGCATTTCTTTGGTTTATGTTCAGTAATGTAGTACAGTAAATTGTTTTAGTCCTAAGAGCTGTGTTTTGCTGAAGCTGTGAATACATTACATATTTGAAGAATACACAGTAACCTATCTTACGTAATGTATGTAAATTGTTTTAGTCCTGAAGCTGTGAATACATTACACATGTGAAGAATAAATTTAACCTATTGTGTATATCTCAAGGAATGTCTATGATGTCCTGTCATACTGTATTTGGTTACACATTATCCTGTCAATGTCACATCATCTGTTTTATTCATTGCATTAGTGTTTGTGTATTGTTAGTAGTTAGGCGCTTAATCCTTAAGTCTTCTAGCATGAAGTCATGACCATGAAAGAGAGGATGGAGGCCAGATGTGCACCAGGTGGCTACTCTCAACAGCAGAGCTGTTTACATACAGTGTGGATGTGGTATGTACTGTATTGATCTACCCATGTTTGTTCACTGCAGAGACTGAGTATACAGACTTAATTTCTGTGGTCATTTAACTCATAATCACACCACACATTTAGTTATTAGTGTACTGTACCACATTGAATAAGCAGGTAATCACCCCAATGGGTGAAAACATTTGTGCTGTATGTAGTCATAAATGCATAAACAAAACTAAAAAAAAAAACTATTAAAAAAATTTATAAATTAATGAAAAAACGTAAACGTAGAAATAAATAATAATAATGAAAATTCTTACTAGAAAAATCAAACCATTCAAAATGTACTTAGCTCACCTATGACTGAGCTGAGATCCCCGCAAACTGGACATGGTATCTTCCAGGTTCTGTCGGAGGTCAAGGACATTCTGCACGGTTCTCTTCCTCTGGGACTCAGGGTCTGGGGAGCAACCATGTATAACAATAGGTCATAAGATATTGCTGTTTTGATTGTTAAGGCAAATTCAACTGAGCTGCAGCTCCTTATAATTACAGTATGTGTGAGTTTGTGTGTGCACGTATGTTTTAGAAAAACCATGCAGGTCCACATGTCTATGCACATTAATATATTATTTATGCTTGCAGTAAAGAAGGTGAAGATTAAGTTTACATCATTACGCTAGCAGATGGGCTGCTTTCTCCATGGTAACCGTGCTTCAGAGCCCTTCCAGTCTGTACAGTTTTTGTAATGGAGAATAACAGAGGTTGCTTATCATTTGGACTACCCACCATGTGGACTTTTTGATGTTCAAAACCTTCAGTGCAGGTTACAAAATAAATCGAATTGTAGCCAGATTAATTAGGGTTCGTTACAATTGGGTATGATTTACAACATACAATAACTGCTATAGACTTCTCATAGACCATGCCTGTGTCAGTACTTGACATTATATAATTTAGATGTATGTATGTTGCTATCCTAGCTGTTGAAAGACATCATCACCACCACACAAAATGGGTGACATATTGCAGGAAGGGGTTCCTGCTGTACAGGAAATAAAAAAAATTAACATTCAATGCATTAACATGAATGGATGGAAGAGAGTGGAAGGATGTCAGGAGATCCTAAAATAATTTCCAGTCCTGCTATAGTACATTTAGCATAGCATGGCATAAAGGTTGTGCATTTAAAATGTCTCATACACAACCCTCAGCTATATAGAGGCTAATATTTAGCACCCTCAGCTATATAGAGGCTAATATTTAGCACCCCATTGTGTCACAGCATGTATAAATATTATGAGCCTCATTAAAAATATATATTTATATATCTTACTGTACATAACCGTTGCACTAGCATTTATACAGTGACTTAATACCATATAGAATTTACCAAACTGCTTGGTTTAACCTGTGAGTTATTATCTGGCTAATACTCTTCAAACCAATTGTGCACTTATTGTAATAGTCTGTTCACACCTTCTAATGCATTCCCTTTGACAAAACTGTCTGATAAAACTAGATTTGTGTCCAGCACAAGTAAATATAATGTAGAATTGATTTCACTGTAAAGGATTGATTGATGATTTTAAGAACATGTATTTATCAGATAAATGGTGATTTATCAATTTAGACAAACCGAAATCTGTTCTCTGTAGAACCACTGTGTCAGATTACAATTTATTGTCAATGAATCGACTGCATTTGGGTGTATAATTCTCAAATTATCTAGTGGGATAAGAGAGACCCTAACTACTGTAGAGATATTGCAGTAAACTAGGCCGCAGGTCAACATTTAGAGCAGACATGTTACCACATCGGTTTTGAGTATCAAGGTTATCCTCTTTGGCTGTGACAGACAGTCCATTGGTGTAGCCTACTAGTCTGTGTCCAATCCATTATGCAGAAACAGTCTGGAATGGATACATATATTTCAATAACAGAAAACAACATGATGCCCTCTGATATCGATGATGTACAATACATAAATGGTTATGCTCAGCCCAAGAGAATAACCACTAAGATTCATTAAACTGTGCTGTTATACTGTTATAAACTGTTCTTACATATAGTGACACTAAGCTGTTCAGAATATACAATATATTTATCATTTTAGGATTGCTTCTTAAAACTGTAATCTTTTTAAGTTTATCCTGCAAAACCTTCCAGTTAAGACTATCTGATTCCTATAACTGATTCCTAAATGCAACATACATATCAGTATTTATTCCTATGCTTATGTTTAGCATGCTGTTTTGATGAGCACCGCTTCGTCCATTACAAGTACAATTCTCCAGCAATATAGTGTGCAGCTGCAGTCCTTTGTTAGTTACATAGGGCCAGCATGACCATGTCCAATTAATGATGAGGAAATGAGGTTGCCTCATCCAGTTAGCTGTCTGGGAGAGCATTTTGAACCATCCCCTGCCATCCTTATGTATCATGACTGCATCTCTGAGAAATCCCTTCTCTCATTCAGCTGACCAAAATGGGTTGGGAGCTTCCATTACCCATTTTATTTGAAAAACCCCACAATTTCTCTTGTCCAACATTTGCCTATATGATTTCAGACAATGCATTTTTTCTCTACTACAATATGTTTTTTATCAACTTCACAACAGAAATCCATTTCTACAACAGACATTTCACAACACAACAAAATAGCTATTTAACTGGACGTTGGGTGGGTGGTTACGTGCGATGACATTGAAGTCAAGCATTTGTTTCAAAATGTATAGAGCTAGATAAAGCAATACAATCCGATGTAATGCTGATTGGTTAATGGCTGCTCCAATACAGTAGATTGAAAATTAACCCGAGGTCTACCTACATCCATTAGGATGCAACAACAACTATAAACAATTACCAATGGAGCATGTTCAGACCGTATTTATTAATTGTTTTTGTCTGGTTACACCAGGCAAATTTTGGCCTAAATAGAGCGAAAATGATACTCTACCACTTTGAACCAGGTCTTCTGAGGACGAATGTATAGGCTAAATGTGTAGGATAAATGTGTGTCATATGACGCGAGTGTGAGCAAGTTTTCAGACACAGCTCTCAGCTCCTGTGGTGAATATAACAAAGGAAGCCATTAAAAGCCATCCTTGATATGTATAACAAAGAGCCACTCCATTTGATTGAATAAAAGAAAGAAAAATCTTCAGCAATAGTGTCATAAGTGTTGAGGATTTGTGGCATTGTGAAGCTATGAATGCACAACAGATTCAGAACATTCTATAGCAGATGACATTGGCCAAACAATTATTTAGGGTGCCACGAGCAGAACTATTTTAAGAAATGTAAGACATCTGATTAAATACAAATATTAATATTAACCTGGACATTTTTTTTTATAGTGACTGATGTATAATTCATGTTACTTCTGCTTCAATATACTGTAGCTATTTTCCAGTTCATCTTAAAAAACTGCTTCAGAAAGGACGATTATCTCAAATTATATAATCTCAAGTAAATCCCTAAGAATTCCATAAGAATTTTTATTTTGAGTAATTTATTGCAAAATAAAGACCTCAGTTGACACCGTCAAGTAAAGTCAATACATTTGATCAAAGAGTTGGACCTAACTGTAAATGTAGTTAGTATGAAGAACAAACTGCTGCAGTTTATATGCCATAAGGTTACAAGAATGGGTATGATCTGCTTTTCAACATTTCAATTGTGTTTTGTTTTTAGTTTTTTTGGTAATGCTGCTGAAACATTATGTGAATGTCAATTTAATGTTCTCACAAAAGGCTCTAAATGCGAATAGCATAGCCATGCAGACTGATAGGCATGACTAACCAATTAGATCACTGCAAATCAGGATGAAACATGCAGCTAATCATTGACAACTGCTAATCGCATCAAGTCTCAGTCAACATATCAAATAAATATTTTAACCACATTTGTCAAGGTAGATTTTATAGTACGACTTGCAATATACCTAGGTAGTTGATTGAAAAATGTCCACTATAATGAACCTCCATCTTGGTACTCTATGGGACAGTCCAGTTTCCAACAGCGTGGTCAGAAACCAAAACGTTGTATACCTGAACACTACTGACGCCAAAGCCACAAAGCTTTTGTTACCCTTCTATTTTAGATAAGAAAGCCAGAAACTCAGCCCCTCATACCCTTAATATGGACGGTCTCTTTCATTGTCTACAAACAAGCTCTGACCCACAGCTGAGCAACATGTTAGTGTTGTTGTTGTTCAGTTTCAGAGGCATCTATGAACTGTAGCTCATGAGCATATACTGTACACATTACCCTAGATCTAATAACCTCAGCATGTTACCATCACACACAAGCCTACTGTAGAACAAGGCAATTACAGTAACAGTAAAACAATAACTTATGGATAAACCTACAGAATACATCTAAAGAAAGGATGCCTGCCATTTTCTCTCCTGTTGTGCACAACAGTGTGCCTGTCAATGGCCGTGGATGAATGAATGGGACAGCGAGGAGGCCAAATATGTCTGACGCATGCGTAACACACATCAGTATTTGTTTTACCGGTACAACCATTAAAATGTACAGTGCACATCAGTGAAGAGAAAGGGGACGTGCTGCGTGCTGCAAATATGAAGGCACTTCAGAGAAGAGATCAATACGCCAGCGTATTAATCCTCTGGGCACTTTCATGCGATCGAGGAGCTGCAGAATGAATACAGCACACAAGGCATTTGTCACGTTGTCAGTGCTATATCAAGCGTCACCCACCCGAGAACAATAGGCAGGAAGAGAGGCGTTAGAAAGGATCCCCCCCCCCCCCCCCCCCCCCCCCACACACACACTCACACGGACTCAGATCTGCTAGGCATCCAACGGACCATTCCAGATGAAATGGACACAGCAGCGACTAGTGAGAAGCGCTGAAGAGCATGCCTCGAAAAACACGAGGAGGCTGGCTTCAAATTCAGCTGTGTTCAGCTGAAGGAAAATGTGGCTCTGCAGCAGCAGCGGCAGCTAATAGCAGGAGCGGTGGGGGGAGGGGGGGTAGGGGGGGTGCTGTAGTAAGAAAGAGCGCTGACAGAAGCCGGGGCAGGCAGCGTGTCGTTGGCAGCAGGCCATGTGGGGACGCGCACGGCTCTGGCCGCTACTCACCCAGCATCTGGCTGAACAGCAGCTGCTCCAGGTCTCCCAGCACGGTGACCACCAGCTCGGGGTCCACCTTGAGGAAGGGCTTGTCGCCGTCCTCGCCCTGGGGCCCCTTGGAGCCCGCCGCCTCTCCCCCGGCCCCCTGCTTCTTGGCCTTGCCGGAGAGGATCTCGTCGTCCGACTTGCCGTCCTCGGGCGCCTTGCTGAGGGGCTTCACCTCGGCGTACGGCCCCCGGGGGATGCGGCTCTGCTTGCCGAGGGCGGACGGAGCCGCCAGCGGGCTGAACGGCTTGGGCTTGCCCTGAAATAGGGAGTGCTCCGACTTGGACAGGGCGCGAGAGAGCGGGCTGCCGCCACCGCAGCCTCCTCCTCCGGCTCCGCCACCGCCGGACCCCGGTGCCTTGGGCGGCTTGCCCGCCCTGGCCAGGCCCTGCTTGGCCATGTCGTCGCACCACTTGGGCTCGTAGAGGTGCAGCTTCTTCTCGGTGTCGGTGAGGACGGCCAGGTTGGTCATGGACCTCTGCTTGCGGAGGCTCGGCGCCGGCAGCCTGCCTCCGTCGGTGCCGCCCGGCCGGTACACCCTCAGCTCGCCGACAGTGCGCGCCGCCACCGCCGACGCTCCCTGCTGGGGCCCGGGCTTAGCGCGTTTGGTTGCCGCGGCGACCTTGCCGTCCGTCTGTCCGTACGCCTTGGAGGCGTCGGGCCGCTCCATCTTCAGCTCTCTGCTCTTGGCTGCGCTGCCGGTGAGCATGCCACTCGCGCGGAGAACGCCGTCGGTCGGGACGGCTCCTCGCGCTCCTTTGAGATAAATGCAACCCTCTCTTGAAACTCTCTCTTGTGGGGGGGAGGAGAAGAGGGGGAGACCACATAGGAAAAAGCTGCACCTCCTCCGTCTCCCCTTTTGTTTCCTCCTGACGAGCAGGCGGCTGCTGCAGCTGTTGCACTGCTGCCCCGGCGCTCCCTTACTCTCCTCGCCTGCCTGCCTTCCTCTCTCTCTCTCTCTCTCTCTCCGCCTCGCTCTGCCTTCCTCCGCTTGCTTCCGGCTGCTGCCTCTTGCCGCTGAAGAGAGCGGCAGCAGAATGACAGACGCAAACCCTCCTCCTTCTCGCTCTCTCTCTCTCTCTCTCCCTCCCTCCCTCTCTCTCTATTCCACTCCCCCCAGCCCCCACCCTACCCTCTGCATGTAAAGATGCTTCTCCGTGTGTCGGTTGGCTGTGTGCGAGCTAGCGGCATAAAACAGCAATCTGCGGTGCTTTTAAAAACCCGGGCTGGCTATCTCCTCTGTCGCCAGGTTTCTTCCTCCCACCGGCTCCTCTCGTTCCTTTGTTTTCTCCCCCCTCCACCCCTCCCCCTCTCCCTCCTCACCCTGGGCATGTGCAGGTTTAATGTGCCCACAGATATACACCAGTTCAGATGCTGTCGGTGAAGTGTTGTGAGAGCCAACTACCGGTTGGGTGCGGAAGCCTAATTAGGCTCTATGCACCATGGTGAAATAAGTCCCCAATGCAACAACTGGGGCACTGACATGAACTGTTTATATTATATCCCTGTATCCGTTTAGAATATCAATATCACATGTAAGCCACTGAGATAATAATAATAATAATGTTTAAACTGTGCATTTTACCTGAAATACAAATGGGATTTCTTGCAATAGTGAGAAATTATCAATACAAAGAAATCACCAATGGTTTGCAGTACATTATTTAGAGGTCACATGACCAAACCGTTTTTCACTCCAAATCCTTCATACAAATGCAATTAGCACCTCAAATGAAGGATTTCATGGTGATAAGACATTGCACAGTACAATTTGAAAATAGCCTGCTTATACCAGTTAATAACATAATCTAGATAGTATATTATACAGCAGTGCTGAGTATGTCTGCTAGATAAAACATGAGCACAAAATCGAAATGTGTCATTGTAGGGTAATGGCCTTATTGTACTGCTGATTAAAGTAAAAAAAAGACGTATGTCGGTGTAGATCATCATCTGCATTATTATGCAGAGCCATCTCTCAGGAGAGACCCTGGGAAGCTTTGCACCAATGTATGCAGCGCTGCTCCTTGGAAAACTAGCTCAATGATAGCCAGAGGACTCAAACTGGCTGGGAAAGAAACCAACAAGCTATTCCCTCAACCAGTTGATCATGCGTATGCAGTGTAATAGCTTTTGACGGGAGCATAATTACTTTAGTGTTGTTTATGTGTTCTGTTGAAATGGATCGGCGCTTGCATGTTGAATGTATTTATTTACTGCATTCTTGGCACTGACTGATTGAATATACAGTATCTTACTGTATAGGCATTACACCAGCATGCCTGAATAAGACTGAATCAAGATCTGCTAGAGTAGAAAGGCCATACCATCTGGACATGACTGACCAGCTGATAATCACTGTGTACATGTAATAGACCCCAATACACATGTTTGCTTCTCAGCGATCCTGAGGTAGAATAAGGGACCAGCACAGCAGTGTGATGGAGTAATCAGTGTCTAGGAACAATGTCTTGTATCATGCTTCCAATGCTCCCCTGCTTAGTTTAGACCCCAGGAGGCCATGGTGTGTAACTGAGCGCAGGATGTTTACCTTCCCCTTTCTCATTTCTAAAGACAAGACATGTCTACAATTTAAAATAGTCTAGTGTTGCTTTAAATTGGAGTCTGTGTGCACTATGGACACATGAAACTTATAGGTTTATCCACTGATATTCATTTTACTCGAATATAGCACTTACAAGCTAATCCTAGTGTTTAGCTAAGCAATCACAGAGACTACCATGCTCTCTTATTAAGATATCCTATAATACTGCGTGTGCTAAGAGTTCAGTCAGACTTGAATAAAAGGAAGAATTGTTTCATATATTTCCACCTTGGCAGGAGTATGGGGCTGTACTTGAGCCAACACAGGCTAATGTCCGGGACTATCCAGTGTGGTATTAATGAATTAGGTGAGCACCACCCTTTCTCTGGAGAAAGCAGGGAGGAGTAGAATCCTGTCTTTGGTTTCATGCACATCTGGCTCTGATTCTCACTCTCCGGCGGATCATACAGTATGAGGAACTATGTGTGCGTGTGTGCACGTGTATGTGTGATTGTGTGTGTGCGTTTGTGTGTGTGTGTGTGTGTGTGTGTGCTTGCATGCACATGTGTAATGTAAGGCCGGACGGTATGACATTTCTTTGCTGTATATGTCCCTAGACTATGCTTTTTTTTTCTGGCTGTTCAGCTGTGCTGTGACCATGGTGACGCAATATGAAGGAACTCCAAATGGACCCTGCCCATAGTGAGTGTGTGTGCAAGTGTGTGTGTGTGTGTGTGTGTGTGTGTGTGTGTGTGTGTGTGTGTGTGTGTGCGAGCGTGTGCGTGAGCGTATGTGTGTCACGTGTGTGCGTGTGTAAGAGATAGTGTAAGAAAGATACATACATATTCTGACAACAATGAAATAACATTGAAGGCTGGAATGCAAGTATGCACAATAAAAGGCAAATCTTAAAGCATTTCTTTCTACAACTATCTCCATATGCATAGTATTAGGAGCACCATAACTGGTTGAACGATATGCTGCTAACAAACTGTAAAAAATATTGGGGGCTTACATACAGTACTGTAAGTGGCCTTATAAAAGCCTTAAATCCATTTAATTTTAGACATATTGTATCGCTTGAGTGATACTCTGTTTGGTATGCCATGCTGAATTCTGCCTGAAATATTTACAGCCTTTACCCATAGAACTATATACCTGTACCACACCTTTTCCCTTGGCATATGTTTCTGGGGAATCAATCAGCATCTCCTGCCTCATGGCCTGTGTTCCAGCCCAAACCGGACGGAATGACAGATCCCTACATTTAACGGCCCAGAAAACAGATCTCAGGCATCCCTCAGCGCTGTTCTGTGGGGGACAGGAAAACTCCCAGACGAGCTGAAAACCAATCCTTGCATCAAACCAATCAATCTCTGGTTCAACATCTGTCCACCTCAGGCTGGGACCCACTCAGTTACAGTGTTCATTTCTCCCTGAAGAGAAGGGTTAGAGCTCTGGGCCCTCAAAGTCATTATGATAATTAAGAACCCATTTAGACAATGTTATAATATCTCTGTGTAGAACAATTTGGCTATTCAAATTGACTTAAAATACGGTAAATAATAACATGCACTTCTGAAAAGCTAGGACTCAAAAGGTACAGTAGGTCCATTTTGGAGACTGAAACAATCGCCTATAGGTATAATGATGATTTGGCCTTTGGAAACAAAGATCAATATTTTTGGGGTTCCGGTCTAGCCAGCGGATATCCGGATAATGGACAACATATATCCGGTCAATACTTCCTCTTCTGTGCACTGGTCATTGTTAATAGTTCTCAATTTGAGATGAGAGAATAGAGTTGAAATTGAGTTCAGCTAATCTAACAGATATTGAGTGGAGACTAAAAAAATTAAAAGCTTATAAAAAGCTTTTAAAAACAAAAACATGTTGTCAGAAAATATAACTAAGATTGCATTTCGGTGTGTTGCTCTTCACCTAACTGTGTACCTGCATTAGATCAAAACCTGCTCAAACCTGATTGGTCAATACAACTCAAACTACAAACGGACTAGAAACCAAAATCTTAGGTCAACTCAACCATCCATACCACTGTCCTACAGCAATAGTGTTAGTACTAAGAGGTCTGATATTGTGCATATTGCCGGTGCCATTTCCTGAACTAAATGTGTATTGAAATTAACTATTGCCGCCATTTACACACACACATACACACACATAAATAAAACGTATTAATACCCTTTTCTGAAAAAGAGATCATTTTCAGATTAAGAAAACATTAATTTTGTGATGTTATAATAATCACTCTAAAATATGATATGCTACACTTCATATTGAATTGAGTTATGCTGGCAGGTTAGTGCAGTCCTGTTCGTTACAGAATAAAGTAATGACTACATCATTATAAACAGAAGAGCATTTCATATGACTTACTTAATTCATCACAACACAGCTCCATGGAGTCAGAGGAGCAGTCACTCAGATCATCTAGAGAGGAATCAGCATCCTCGTGGACTTGGAACCTTCAGTAGACAAACAAACATTAAACTCTAAAAAATATATTACCTTCGGCACCTAACTAAATCTAAAATAAATAGTTTACAAAAATGATACAATAAGATGGATAGGGATTACATGAAATTAAACTTCACCAGTTATATAGAAACAGATTTCTTCAGTGTATAAACAATAACGAAGTTCTTAGAGCGGTGGATTTAATTTAACAATGTACCTGAAATAAAAGCAAGCACCAAACACATTTCGAACAAAGCCCCAATAAACTAAACTAACATTTCCAATCTAAAAAGATGAAACAGCGCCCTCACCTGAACATAAAGGGAGCAACAGCAGCCATGGTGACCCTGCAAGACTCGCTCCCTCTGCGTAGCATGTTCACGCTGCGGTGAGAAGACTTGGACGTGTTACTGAACATCTCCTCACGAGACTTCCCCCCGGCCCGCTGCACAAAGCTCCCTGTGGCTGCGTTTCCTCCCTGGCCCTGCACGCCAGCTGAAGACACTCTGGACACCTCATTCCCATTTCCACCTTTGGCATGGAGGCGGGTGGTTTCCCTGCACACCGTTTCCACATCCTCGCCGTTGTCCACACTCCTTTGACGGTATTTCCCAAAGGTCCAGTTCTTGTTTGAGATTCTCCTCGCCTGGAGGTCTAGCAAAGCCTTCTGGGTGAGCGAGCTGGCGCCAATGTCCAGAGTGTCCTTGGAGCGGCGAGTTTCTCTCTTGGGTATCTGAGGGCTGCTGTACGCCGAACGCGTCACGTTGTTTGCCGTGGATCTCAGAGAGTAGAGGCCTGCTTTGTTCTGTAGAAGGTGGCTCTTCAGAGGCGTGCCTCTCTGCAGCTCATTGGAGACGGAGGTAATGGACAATGAAGAGAATGAGGACCGGACTTTGGCTGTGTGTGGAAACAGTGCAGTGGAATTGGACAGGCTACTGCTCTGTTGTTTGGGTTCCATCTTGGAAAAGGGCATCATACTTCGAGGCAGAGGTAGGCTGGAGCTCATGCCTTTGCAGCATGATGTCTGTGTCTCAGACATCATCTTGATATTACTTCTGCTCATTTTTCCTGGGAAATGGTCTGCAAAGACAAGATAAATATCTTATCATAAAAACACATTTTAACTGGACTAATTGCTGCATACCCCGCAAATTAAGTCATAATTTGCTTCACAACATATTCCACCACAATATCAACTGAACACAGCTACACGGTATTGCGGAAAATAATATTTAGTGTTAGGCTGAATAAATCAGTTCATGTAAGACAAATGTGTTCAGACATTCCAAAATACTCTGAGGCAGACATTGCTTGGTTTATACTGTACAGTACATGAGAGTACTCAGTAACATACACTGACTAGCAGGTGTACATTCCACGAGTGCCTCATGGAAAACATTCTCTCTTTCCTTCACTTTAAAGCAAATTGGAAAGATTATATCTGGATATAAACAGGGAAAACCCCTACAAATTCTAATCCTTTAAGCCGTAGGAAACTTGTGGCTGTGGAACTCAAGGATTAATGCCATCATATCTGTAGCACTGGTGAGCCAAACATTTAATTCACACCTGCTGCAGTGGATACACAGTATTCAGGTAAAATTGACAGTAAGTAGTATGTTGATCTACAAAATCAAAAACGCCTACAACAATTTCAACAGGACACTGCTATATATAAAATGTATATTCTAAACTGCTGAAA
This sequence comes from Typhlichthys subterraneus, assembly GCA_027564835.1. Lineage (NCBI taxonomy): Eukaryota > Metazoa > Chordata > Actinopteri > Percopsiformes > Amblyopsidae > Typhlichthys > Typhlichthys subterraneus. The sequence goes on from JAODUH010050988.1 coordinate 43,043, forward strand.
TCAATGTTTGAAAAGTATTAATCAAAGTACTGTATTAAAGGAGCTACGTGTAATATGTTGAGTTTAAACTATTAAAAAAAACAATCCAAAAAATTATCAAAAGAGGTATAAGTCACTTTTGATTATATGTCTCTGTACTGCGTTGTAGAGATATTTTCTGAAATGAACAGATTATTCCGATTATAACTTGTGGGCACATAGGAATCGTGCCGTGATCGTGCTTGAGATCTACTGCATGCTTGCATCCTGTTGCTTTACTGTTCTAAGTAAATTAAAAGCATTTATTTCCACACACAACAAATATTGTGCATTGGAATCAGTTCATGGAAAAGTACGTCTGAGTGAATAAGCCTATCGGCTAATACACTCAATGCAGTATTTAGGCTATAAAAAACATTGTAGGTGAATCTGTTAATTACACCAACATTGTTCTAGTGAAACTATAGCCTAGTTTGTTTATACAAGACATAGTTACAGCCCAATCGATATGCCCCGGCATGCGCCAATGCACTGGAGTGAATTTCTTTCCAACTGATAAATCAGAAGTAAAGTACCATACGTAATTGGATTACGCCTGATGCTGACTAAAGATTCTAGACTGGTGAGTAAACTGCTATTTTTGCAAATACGGTATAATAATGTCGTTGGACAATTCAAAGCCGTTTGTCTCGCCAGTGTGTGTTCCAAGCACACCAGACATGCCATTGATTGTTTAAAGTTGTGTGGGGGTAGAACATTTAGGTTGGATATTAGCATGAGTTCCTTTGTAGTTTGCAGTTTGTTGATATTGTTTGGCTGACTGGATGTTTTCTTGTTGATATTGCACAGGCACACAGGGGAACCCTCAGGGCCATCAAAGTATCCAGTGAATACCCTAAATAAAATATAGTATAGCCTAATAAATATTATATATATACGTATACAGTATATATATACGTATACATATACAGTATA
>JAODUH010050989.1:0-18976 GCA_027564835.1 Typhlichthys subterraneus
CCCCGAGGCCTCCTCCCAGCTGGACGTGCCTGGAACACCTCCCAAGGGAGGCGCCCAGGGGGCATCCTTACCAGATCCCGAACCACCTCAACTGAAAAAAAATAAAATAATAATAATCTGGAAATCATCTCAATGTGGGCTCCCGACCATCATCTGATACACTGGGCTAGAGTATCTTGTTTTAGGTCAGTTGTAGTTTACTGGTGCATGAGCAATATGCTGTTGTTACACACGCTATGGTGATTCATGGAGACCCAAAACTGTTCCAGGAAGTGCTTGGTGTGCAATTTAAACCGATAAATACAGATACATAACTGGTAATTAGTACTTAATAAATGCATCGATTTTCATTTATAATATATTTTATAGGGTACTTCTAGTATTTGCATATATTTAAATAAAAAAAATTTAACTTGTAGAATCTAATTCCAGGTCTTTATCCTGGATCGAAATTCACCAAAGGTAATCAGATTTCTGAAATCTGTGTCTGTCTGCAGTGTGTTTTAGCTGGAGAGAGCAGAGTATAGCTAAAAGCCGTCTTACCAAGCTCTGTACGGACCTTGTAGAGAAATCAAGTCAGAAGAGCACAAACTATAAAAGCTAATGTTGCTTGACATAAATGCAAAGATAGGAGAGCATACAATGATAGACTTGTAAATAAAAGTAAGCCAATATTATTCCTCCTCATAAAAAATGAGGGGCACAAACTAATTTTGTGCAAAGTACAATAATGGCGTGTAAGAGCTTTACATATCTTCACACATCTCAATGCACTATGGCAGACAGTATCCAACAAAGATGAACATTGGTCAGACACATTAATTTAAAGCAGATCACCATAATCAAGTTCAGTGGGAACAGTGGCAGCAATCATTTATTCAGTCTGAATGAAGAACAACACAGTTTGTTGAACGTGCGTTTTGGTTTCTACAGTATAGATGCTCATCTTGTAGTCATCGTGTGCATGTGAAAGCAAGCCGCTAACAAAGGCTAAATATTCACACCTAACGCTACATATCACTTTAACTAAATCTAGACAGTAATGCCTGTAATGGCAGATCCTTTTATGAAATTACATGAATTTTGACTTCTCTTTTTTGAGTCTGAATACTCTGCCATGAATAGTATCCATCTCTGTGGTAATTTGTCTACTTACAGGATAGTACTACTGTACTGTAATACTAAAAATGATATTACAGATAACTAAACACCATATTTCAAATTTGTTCTCATGGCCCAAAAAATATGTTATCTCAGTGGTTGGTATATACTGTAGAATAATAGCCCAAGTGCTTGTTTCATTGCCTCTGAAATCAATTTAAGTTTAGTCATGTCAATCATATTTGTTCATATTATGAATCACACCTCACATAGACCGTATAACCGCATGGTTAATGCTATTTCCCTTATGTTCAACAAGATATTTAAAAAAATACATGTTAAAGACTTAAATGTATAGCAAAGCAGTTATGGTTAAATAAATAAAATAGCATAAATCCTCTGCTCATTTCAATGGTTTCACCATCTATCCATTCTCTGCACATACCTAATAGCTAACCACGCCAACAGGGTAGGTTGTCTCTCGTAGACACACTTTACATGTATGCAGCATGGTCTTCAGTAAAGTCAGGAAGAATGGAATATAATTTTGTGGATAGGCACAGCCTATTGTTTATGCATAACTTAATCACATTATACAACCTTTTGTACAGCTATTATGTTAAATGTACATAATCATATATTGTAGAAAATACTTTTGTTATACCTTTACAATTTAAATAACCAATGTGGAACCTGTTGACAGCAGTTTAAGTAAATCCAACACCTCATTTTTTTGGGTGATGAGCACTGTTGTCAAATTTGTAAACTTGGTAATAAACCTTAAAAGAACTTGTGTGTTCATTGCACACATTTGTCTTGATATCACACTGGGAGATTTGTTTGTGTCTTTCTTCCTTAGTGTCTGGGCATGCGAGAGGCTTGCTTATGTTCACAAGTTGTCAGTAACTAAGAAACCTTGTGTCTACAAACCATGGCTCTGCATTGTGAATCTCTGTTAATGTTTGTTTCTTTATTTATTGCATTTGTTTGTTTTGCCTGCCAGTAGAGGCCTAATTATTACCCCAAGCATTAAATTAATTCCAACTTTCTATTTCAAATTCTGAACTAAAATGTCAAACATTTTGTCAAAGGTAATAAAAAATTAATTCTGTTTTTGCTCGAATTTGTTGAACAAGTTGAATGGGCAATGGCCATGTCTCTCTGTAGAGCTGTCAAGTGTATAATACATTCATTGTGATTGTTTCATTTAACCAGTGTGCCATTGTTCTTCTCATGTCTGCTCTGCTTTCCTTGTGTGAAACGTAAAGATACTGTAGGTCTATTCTAATCCACCCTACTTAAAATCATGCTTCTAATGATGTAACCCGTAACCATGCCCGTAACCCGCCCCAACCCAAGGGCCGACCCGTAACGGTCGGAGAAGCTTATCAGAAAATATTGCGTGTGAGGGTGGGTCGGGTGAAAACAAGGCAACGCAGCATTCCCACCAAGTAGGCCTAATAAATAACTATTGAATCATTGCGTGCGAGCGTGGATTCTCCGATCCTGGTTTTCTCAAACACACATGCACGCTCTACCCTCTCACGCCCTGGTTGTAAATAGACTACTGTTTAGGCTATGTACTCATGTATTATGCTAGTGTAGCCTATTGCTAAGAGATTAAATAAACAATTAAATGAGCCTAGTTTAGCAAGGCTACTTCTCACTCACTTTGCTGTAGCCTGCCGTGGCTCGAGAGACATGAGGCATAAGGACTTTAGAGGCTCTGCTATTGTCTGCGCCAGTGTATGTCCCTTTGAAACGTGCATTCAATTAGAAATCAGTATCTCTATATTGCCATTGCTATACAGGTCCAAGTTGGCGTGTCGGGTTTGGGAGGTTGATAAAGGCATATTTGTGCATGTCTGGCGGTGGTGCTTAGCTCTCAGAACTAATGCTTTGTATCTGACCTTATAAAGAACCCATAAAGTTGTGTGTAGCGATGCTGAAGAAAGATTGTTGATATTGGCTTATTTGAACGCCTCTCCCGTCAGTGCGATATGGGCACCCTCTCAGAAGCTCCGTCCCCCAGTTTGGACACAAATTGCCAAGGCTGTGACAGTGTTGTGTGGTGTGCGGGCTGCACCACAGACAATGTAGAAACACCAGAATGAACAGCTATAGCGAACCGTGAGGAGATATTTGCTGAATTGGACAAAAATGTGTATTATCTTACAATCGCTGGCTCCACCTTTAAGATTATATCTATTGGCGCCAGGGGCCACTGCTAATATAAAACGGCAACTCAGGAGGTCCTAACCTATTTACTTGCAACTCTGGAGACAATATTTCTAAATGTCCTTGCCTTTTATATGACGATTACTAACTTGCTAATCAATAACCTGCAATCAATACCAGACAAAATACCTGGCATTGAAACAGGAGTGAGCTGTAACGGACTGAATCACACAGGCAGTTTGGCAGTAACTAGTTACTAGTAATTGTAACTAGTTACTAGTAACTAGTACCTGGTTTATGAGGCTGCAATGTTTTCACTTTGGCTGATTGTTGACTCTTAAGGTTCATTATTGTTAAGATAAAGAGGATTCAATTCTGAAATGAGCTGGCTACACAGGTTGTCATTTTTCAGAAGGGGCTCTGTGTTCTTTTGTCTTTAATACAGAGGCTGGTTCAGTATAATACAAAGGTGTTTTATTATTATTAACAATCTGAATGCAGTTTGGTAAATGACATTACACTGTTTAATTTTATAATATTGTATTTCTAGTATTTATTTTGTTCTATACTATCAGAATGTATTCATAAATTGTCTTTACAAATAAACAACTACTGTTGATGATTTGACAATACAGATTTAAAAACAGGACTTAAATTAATGTTACCCCAATACGCCAAATTATTTGGCCTTTAACAACTCACAACATACTAATGGGTAGCATTTAGTAATGTGTATCTTTCTTAATTGTTCACATAATCTATGTGTTTACGCTATTCATATTCACATACCTTATAGCAGGTTACAGTATCCTATTTTGGTGTTTCAAGTAATTTCACGCAGTTTAACGTTTTTCAATTGTTGCAGACTATCCATCATGTATACAATTTCACAAAGTTTAGAGAACACGTCCTATTAATATTATCATCCGGTAGGCTATAGCCTCAGAACTTTTAAAAGACCATGTTTTCAAGGTTATCGTTCTTGTATGTCACATGTAGTGTAAATAGTGTGTGACCTCCCCCATCAATCTCGTGTAGGTTACGCGTGTAACTGGTGGTGCGCGGTTGGTTGTGGTTAACTGGACGGTTTGGTCACGACAAATGACAGGTTGAGTCTATCTCTGGGGGGGGGGGGCGGCAACCTCACGTCCATCGCGCATGAAGCCTATTATTCTAGTCGAACCAAGTTGATCGGGGCGACTTTGCGGAGGGCGCGTACGCCGCGTTGACTACACATATTTAGTTTTCACACCATAATAAACATCGGGTCTAACCCTTCATTGGAAGACGGGATTGCAGCGAGGCTGCTCCATATGGCAATTGGTTAAGGGTAAGTTTTGTGCAAATCGGTAGAGCAGAACCAGGAAGAAGACCACATCGCGCAGGCAGGCAGGCAGGCAGGCTGGCTGCTCGCGTCCTCGACTCCCTTGCTCTCCTCAACACGGATCATCACACCACATCACACGAAGCCGGTCCGGCGCGTCGGAGAGTGTGAGTTCGCAATCCCGAAATTGTTTGTTGAGCCCTTCGTTTTTCGTTTGCCGTTACTTGGAAGTTGTACGTTCTAGTCCCGTCCACAGAGGAGCGCAGAACCGATTTTCGTTTCGGCGAAACCTCCACCAACACCGCCACCGTGCACTGGAAGCGACCGTTTTCTATGTGGTGCCGTATGTAGCCTAACTATAATTGTTTTTGTATCACGGTTTGCTGGATGTTATTGAGAATCTTCGCGGAAATAGGTTTTGAGGGGCGGGCTGCCCTTATTTTGATCGATGTGTGTATTTGGGTAGCCCCCAGCCCATATTTAGAGCTGGCTACTTCAGATGGCAGACTACGTCAAGCCCGTATGCCTACTGTATCCCATCTCACTGTAGGCTATAGCCTATATAGCCTATCCGCCCCGATGTCCTCCTCAAGAATGTGTGCTTATCAAACGGGTTGTGTTGATCCAGCAGGGCACAAATTGAAGGCTGTGGCACACAAGTTGGACTGGTGTTACAAAAAACTGTCCATTGAATGTTTGGCATTCTTTTGGACTGTCTTTCACGATAAACAAGCTAACATACCAACAGCTGCCTGCGCAATCGAAAACAGACACATGCAAGGTACTCCTTATGCCCTGGGAAATATAGGCTAAATTCTCCTGTTATTTCCCCCCGAGCAACATCTCTTGATCTAGCTCAAAGTTTAAAGAGAAACGTTTTACACGCTGGGTCTATCAGGTAGCCTATTGATTCAAGGTTCTCAACAATGAGCTGATGCGCGACTGATGGTTACATGAGCAATTAACTGATCGGATCGAATTGATAGATTATTATGTCGAGTTCTGTTCTCACTGTAGATATAATTTATAAGGCATAGCCTACAGCAGGAGGACGAATGCAGGGAACTTGTCTGTCTATTGTTAATTGTAGGCCTAGTGAGATTTGTATGTAAATAGTAGATTTATCACAGTCTAAATAGGAAGAGTAAATTTTCCCAAAGTATTTTTCGCCGTTATCAAATGTGTATATTCCAGTGTTTGCAGGATACTTTGTGTGCTGGTGATGCACGTATTGTTTCAACTAATATTGTCGAAGATCCTTAACCTAGTGGTGATTAATGCGCTGATGAGAACTTGAATGTCTGAATAATTATTGTTTTACTAATATATCTATGTAGGGAAATTGTCTATTATTATATAAAAGTACATTCTTACATTGACTAGGCCTGTAGCCTATTTAACAAGTTATTGAATTCAGTAGGCCTATTATTGCCTGTATATAGGCTATACTGCAGGGATGAGTGACCAACTGCTAAATGGAATTGATAATTTAAAAGCAATAAGTAAGGGAATGATATCTCATTATTTGTTACATTTATAGCCAACCTAATAGTGAGTGAGCTTACTTTGTGTTGTGGATTGTCTGAGGTGTCACATTAAAACGTTCAATGCATTACCCTAGCGAACAGATTTTACAGCTCATGTGTGAATGTTTGACTGCCCTGGTCTCTTTAAAAATGTAGACCTAATGTTTTCTGATTATATACATTGTTTTAGACCTGTGCTGGTTTAGAATATATTGGCTACTCTTAAAGCTGAATCTCATATTCAACTCATAATATAAAACCGGAATATGTAACTTGTCTTGGTTGGGATATTTTTTACTGTGTTCAGACTTCAAAATGACATGTTTTGGGTGAATTAGTGATTTTTCAATTACCCTGCTAGTTTCCATTAGCGTCTCGACAGCAGAGATCGACAGAACTCTGAACGGAATTGTTTGATTATATATTGATAACAAATCATCGCATACACACACAGCTGTGACAGATGTGGGGTGATATCCAGACAAACTGACACGTATTCCCCTTTCAGACAGTTTGCAAACATATATCATCACTGTTTAATTAAATAAGACTTCAGTTTGAGGATTTATCTACTGGTTACTGTTTACCTCTGATAGATGTCTCAGACTGATAATAGATTATTGATTGTGTCACAATGCCTTTAATTTCTGCATGGGCAGGGGGGGGTACTCTGATATGGGAGGAGCCTGTGCTCTCAGAGGGAGGGGCTCTCTACAACCAATCAGCATTACAGAAAGTTTTAGCTTTAGTCTTGAGCACATATTGTGGGGTGTGCATCCACTCAGTTGTGCCAAATGCAGTATAGGCTTTAGAAAGACCACGTCCAATCTGGTGCTATAATAAAAAGTAGTGACTCTTTAAAACAAATTGTTGTAGTGCATGCAAACAATTCTGGTTTACTTTGTTCTTTTTTTCCCTCACCAGCCACCCCCACATGTAACTGTCAAAACACTGTTGGACTATGAAGGCTCAGCATTTGCGTTTGAAATTGACATTGTATTTGGAATTGCATGGTGAGACCATATAAGCATAAATAATTTATACATAGGGTAAATTCTCACATGCACGTAACACACATGGCAATCTGTAGAGGTGGAATTCACAGTTACAAAAAGTGTATTGAATGCATTATGGCTATTTAGACCGCTGATATCATACACCCTGTGTAGTCAATTAATCGTTTTGAATTGAGGTAAATCTTCAAAACAGAACTTGTCTTCCTGTCGTGTGCGTGTGTGTGTGTACATGTGTGTGTGTCGTGTGCATTTACAGTATCAAAAAAGGACCAGTAAATACCATATCATCATCATATATTTGGCTGACCTGTAAAAACTTCAGCAGGCTTAAAAATGTCATTAAAATGGCTTTGATAGTCTTACTAATTACTGTTTTCTGATGTTTAAGTGGCCTTCTATCACTGTGTATATAATGTTATCATATTAAATATATAATGTGTGTGTGTGTCAAACTCAACACATACAACGCTAGGGAGAACTAGTGAGTGATTTATTGTATACCTATTTTAAGTCAAACATTTACCCGCCAGTGTGGCGGATAGTCTGAGATTTACTGGCGAAACAGAAAATCTACCGGCATTTGGAGCTTGGCAGGTATTCATTTCAGACCCTGTGTGTGCGTGCGTGTGTGCTCGTGCAGGCCGCAGTAAGGAGCTGAGAGTGACAGGCCTGTCACGTAACGTGTCGGCGACGCTATGGTTACAGAGCGTGTGTATAATCAATAATGTAGTCAAATTGATTCAAAGTTATGTAATGCTATAGAAGTTGCAGGCTTGGCTTTTATAGTATAGGTTGACTGTATGGTTGTTGACTGTGTATTTACAGTATGGTTGTTTGATGGAACAAGTGCTTGTTCTTAATGTAAAAAAAAAAGGTGCATTCAAATTCTACAAACTGAGGCAAACAGGTTGAAACTTTAAAGTTTTTAACTAGGGGTGCACCAATAGACCTGAATCATATCGGAATCGTCCGATTTCCACTCAAAATACAACATCAGTGGTAGTCCAATTTTCATTTTTAATTGCCAATATGGAAAACCGATCTTTGTTGTCAATGAAATTGCTGTCATGGGTGGGATAGAAAGACATTGCTATCCAAAATCTGTATAAGATGACATATTTAGCAAACCTTCAGGTTTTTGACTGTCCTTAAAATTCCAAAATGGCGGCACTCGTTCGTCGGCAAACTCGAGCAAACATAATCTTAAAATCATGATGTTTTTCATCAAAATCACTTTATTATAAATGTATAAATAAATATAATTGTAAAAATATATACCGTTTACACTAACTAGATCAGGGGTGGGGAATCCTGGTCCTGGAGTGCCGCTGTCCTGCATGTGTTAGATGTCTCACTGCTCCAACACACCTGATACAAATGAATTGGTTGTTATCAGACTTCTGACGAACCATTAAATTGAATCAGGTTCAGGTTCAAGTTCAACCTCACTGTAACGAGATGAAAATAGGTCACTGATGATAAAAACTAGAACAAAATTTAAGATACATTTTTGTTAACGACATGAGACGAAAACATTAGTGGTGTAATTTTAAATTTAAAAACTCTGCCTGCATATCTATGTCACGATCACGTTCACATTACTGCAGCAGTAACTAGAATTTTTGCTCTACAGTATGAAAATCTGACAAGGTAGGACAGATTGACAGAAAACCAGATCGATTCCATACGCAAGCTGGTCTTAAAAAGTAAACAAATAGCCTACAGCGCTAATCTGGATACCTTACCTTACCATAGTTGCCTTCCAGGTTCAAATGAATTAATGAATTTGAAGGGACAAAATAACTTGTAAAATTGTCTTACCAGGCTGATTAAAGGGTTAGCTTGACTGTCGACTATGCTACCATACCATCTGCGTGCAACAGGGCATACCGATATTAGACTTTTGCATTTGTTTAAAGGGAGAAAACATTTTGTAATGTAATAACTTTTTGTTGATGAAAACGCTTTTCCATTTTCGTCGATAAAATGACTAAAACGTGACTAAAACTATTATTAAGCATTTTCTAAAACTAAATCTAAAATTGCTGCCAGAATTACCACTGCTTCCTTGCTGTAGGCTCTGCGTAGCAGCATGTGATGACTCACGCCAGGCACAAGGGTTCCCCGGGGCAGAGCCACGCCGCCGACAGACGGGACGACCAACGCCACCTCCGCCATCCCCATGGTGACGACGACGTGGGCGGGGCGTGCGCCGAGCGCTCGCTGCGGTTCGGCCGTACGAAGAAGATAGTGGAGGTCATCGCGAAGCGAAGACGATGCGTGGCCCGGCGGGGGATACGGAGCGACGGGCGACAGAAACACCGGGGGCAGCGAAGCAGGAAGCCGGAACGGCGGCGCGACAAGAGGCGCGGCAGGAAGCTGTATCCTCTGAGGGGAAGGACTGCCGGGGACTCGGAGGGCGAAGGGCTCAGCTGTCATGTCCTCCTCACCCGACTGGAGGAAGGCCTCCGTGAGCAGGACAGTTCTGAGGAGGCCGAGGAGGAGGGGGAGGCGAGGGGGAATGATGGCGCCCGGCGGCCGCCTCTCTCCAGAGGCAAATCCGGAAGGGGCAAGTGCAGAAAGCAGCGGGGAGACGAGTTGGCGAAGGTGAAACCCACCAAGAGGAAAGCTGAATGCGACCTGGCCCTCAGTCAGCAATGTCTTGTCCCCGAGCCGCGCAAACGCAGAATGGCCTCTCTCAACGCCGAGGCGGTGAACAGTCTGCTGCTGGAGAGGGCCACTGACCAGCAGCCTGCGGCCAAGCTAGCCAGGAAACAGCAGCAACAGCAGGGGGAGGCTGGATGTGGAGGTGGAGCGGGTCCTCTGGCGGCAGACTCCACCAGGAGCGGGGCCACCGCTAATGCCACCGCATCAGCCTCGATCCCCGAGGCCTTCGCACCTCGCAGGCATGAGCCTCTGCGGGGCCGTGGCGGGTCCAAGCGCATGGTTGGGAAGGCCCAGGTCAGACGGAGGACAGTGGCGGCGATGATGAGTCCGGAGCGGCTCAACGCCCCGGCCCCCCGGCGCCTGGCGGGGCTCAACGCTGCCGCCCTGCTGAAGCTCACCAGCTCCTCGGGCAGCGGCAGGGCGAGGGCTCCGTCGACGACCATGACAACGCCCGCCGCCGGAAACGACCGCAAGGCTCCTCCCGCGGCCGCCTCCGTCGCCGTTTCTTGCAAGGCCTCCGGCCCGAAGAAGCCGCACCGGTTGCGGGTGCGGGCCGCCAGGCCTCGGGGAAAACGATGCGGCCCGCGGACGGAGAAGGGCAGGAGTAGTCCCCGGTTACACGGCAACAGCACCGACATCGTCAAGGACAACAAGGCAGACTTTGAGCCCAAGGTTGAGTGGGAGAAGGTCGGCTGTGCCCACCGGCTGACCCAGCCGGGCTACCAGTCGCGCGGCGGCCTGCTGGCCTACCCGCTGAAGCCCGTCAAGGAGGAGCAGGTGGAGTCCGAGCTGGGCCCGTACTACTGCTGCCCCCCGGGGGGCTCGGTGGGATACTGCCATCGTCTGGCGCTCTTCCTGGGCCGCAGCCGTGCCTACGGGGAGGCCGAGGAGCAGCCGTCCGTGGGGCCCGTCAAACACGAGTGCCTGGTGGCCCCGCCCACCCTGACCCATGGCCACGCCCACGCCGCCTTGACCCTCGGGCCCCACCCTTGCCTCTGCGCCGCCGACCACTGCTTCTCCAGCTACTACGTCCACATCGCCCACCCGCCGCACACAGGAGCCGGCACCCCCAGCCCTGGGACCGTTACGGCGTCGCGGCCGCCCCTAGGCTTCTCGACGGGCCCCACTCTGTGCCCCGGCCGCGTGGGTATCATCCCCCACCCGCCACCCACGAGCTCCGGCAAGCTGCTGGACCCGCGGGGGGTGGCTCACCACCCGGCCTGCTGCGGCCCAGTGGGCTCGCCCTGCTGTGCCGAGGCCTGCGGGATCGGCAGCTACGCCTACAGGGCCATGCCTCCCGTCTCCACCAGGGGGTGCTCCTTCAGCGAGGGGTGCGCCGGATGCGCTCGCGGCATCAAATCAGGTGAGGGAAAATGGTTGCTAAGGGGCGGGGGGAAGATTTTTGTTTATTTTGGATAAGTCACAGAGCCGACCTCGATGCAGAACGCACATAGATTTTAAACGCTCACTCGATGCCTGTAAATATTGTCATAATTTATATATTACACACTGACAGAAATATTTAATTAAATAAACGTAATAAAATCATGGAAAGTATTTCCATGTAATTATATGGCTTTCTTTCAGCATTAAGAAATTATGTTGATCCAACTTGATATACTAGGGTTGGCGCCAAATGTATGTAAAAGCACTGTTTAAATTTAATTGGCTAGGATTCAGACAACTTAATTAACATTGTTAACAAGTTGGTTTTATTTGAGTAATGGTTAAAACATTACATACTGTACACCTTGTAAAAATAAGAGACTATAAATAAATTGTATTTATTTATTTTATTTATTCATTTATTAAACACTATTATTTAAGTATGAAATGTTTGTTGTACATTGCACAATTTCAGAATAATTCAACATTTACTTAACAGTTCACAAATGAGCATTAATCTCAGCCACACATATTCCATAACCCATATAACCACATATTAACCAAAACCATACAAACCTACTATTAAACTACATTCATGCCCATAGCCACATTTTCCATAATCGTTTGCGTACCCAAACAATTTTTGTTAATTTTACTTGCTATAATTGCATATGTTGAAAAGCTATGTGAATTAAATTAAAACTAAATAATTTTAGGTACAAAGCAAAATATGTTTTATGGTAAATTAATTTAATTAATTAATTTGTTTTCTTTGGATGTATTAAGGGCAGTTGGACATTTTTTTGAGTGTATAGCAAACTGTGTTAATCGCCATGGCAGCAGGCTGTGTCTCATCACACTGTCCTGTGTCAGAGGGGTACCCCTCCCCCCAGGGCAGGGAGCACAGCCTCTCCCTTCTGACGCCCCACCCCCTGACGCCACTCTCAGAGCCGGACGATTCCCCGGCGAGGCTACGGCTGGCCCGAGAGCGCCCCCAGCGCCCCCCGCAGGCCTCCAGCGGTGGCACGGCCATCCCACCGGGCAATGCCGCCCGCAGACTGCTCCTGGACCGCAAGCAGCCGGGTCCGGCGCCACTACCTTCCCCCGGCGCCGGGCAGAGGAGGGCCAGCCGGCGCCGAGCAACCAACGGCTGGCGGCCGGTCGGCATGCCGACGGAGAGGGAGGTCTTCATCGCGGTAGGTTGTGTGTGCATTTGTGTGATGGTGTGTGTGTGTGTGTGTGTGTGTGTGTGTGTGTAAAATATTTTGTGGTCATTGAGCACGTGTGCATGTCAGTCAAGATACCTTTTCAAGTAGGCCGGTCTCAACTCTGCGTGTGTGTGTGTTTGTGTGCGTGCGCCCCCCCCTCCCCCCCCCAACAGGGTGAGGATGAGACTGCGCTGCGGCGGTGCTACGATGGCGTGGAGCGTGACGGTGAAGTGATACGCATCAGAGACACAGTGCTGCTGCGCTCCGGCCCCAGGAAGAAGTCCCTGCCCTTCGTGGCCAAGATATCAGCGCTCTGGGAAGACCCCAAGACTGGTATGGGGGGGTGGGGGGATTCACCCTATCAGTGTTAGCTCTTCTGGGTCTTCTAGGAGTTTTTACATCTTTAAATGTTTTGCTTTGTACAATTGTATGTTGTTACAGTAGCACGATATCTCACATGTATGTTATTTAGTGTGTGTGTGTGTGTGTGTGTTCATGTCTCCTGCATGTGTAATGTCACATGGATGTTATTTAGTGTGCACAGCAGCATGTCATGACACCATGTCTCCTCTAGGGGAGCTGATGATGAGCCTGTTCTGGTACTACCGACCGGAGCACACACAGGGAGGCAGAGATGCCAGAGCACACTGTGAGGTGAGACCAGGGTCCTCCACGGGGGGTAACATATGTGTGTGTTTTGGTGTGTGTGTGTGTGTGTGTGTGTGTGTTCAGGGTCCGAAATTAACTTTTTGAGTCACCAGCCAAGGTGGCTGGTAGATTTTTTTTTTTTTAAATCTACCCGCCAAGCATTTTTGTTACTGGTCAAAATAAGAAATGGTCACTTATGTGTCACATACAGTAATAATAATAATAATAATAATAAACTTTATTTGTATAGCACATTTCATACACAATGTGCAACTCATCGTGCTTTACAGTTAAAAACATTTGAACAAAGGATGAAGGGAACTAATTAAATTAAACATGTAGAAATAAGAAACAATGGAAAACTAGGTAAAAACCATAGAATTAATTAAAAACATTATTGTCTGGATTTCCACCCAATTTCTTTTGTGGGCCTTGTCCCCCTGGGTGTTTCACCCAACCTCTTTAAAGGACCTTACAGTAGTAGATATTAAGTATGTTTCATTGGGATAATAAATCGATACAGCATGGATAGGCCTACCTACTACCTCCATTATAGTCTACTTGCTGTAGTCAGCCTCGTACAACTGTATTACCTCCTAACCTCCAATGCTCACATTATATCTACAGTGCTTCATCCTCGGGTTTTTATTTTGATAAGTTTGGCAATCCTTTTAGATATTGCCACTGCTCTTATTCAGGCTGGCTGTGCTAGGGCTGGCTGTGCTAGGGCTGGCTGCTACCGTTCACATTTGGTACCGTTTGTATACGTTATTATCTCTGTAATAACGCAAAACAAAGTCCTAACTTGCCCAAACTGGCATGCGTGATCGCGTCGGCTATTTCTTTATGCGAGCGCCAAAGAATTTGCCATGTTTATAACTACGCATTTTTCATGCAAAACCTATTTCACAAGTAGGCGGTTGGTGTAATTAATATATTCGCTAAAGTAAAAAATACATATGTCATGAACTAAATCTACTTCAAAGTTATTCAGACATTGGATAATTCCTCCTGTTGTTCAGATGTCGCAAAACCACCACCCGTGCTCTCTCTCATTGGCTAGTTTCGCTGTTTTGTTATGGGATGATCAGATGATTGGTTAAGAAAGAAAGCTCAGGCTCAGAAAGCCAATCAGAGATAGAGTAGGGGGCGGGTCTTCACAGAGTGTGTGTTTGTGTCAAACACAGACGACAGCGCTAGGGAGAACTTGTGTGTACGCCTATTTTAATTCAAACATTTACCCGCCAGTGTGGCGGATGCTCCCTGAGATTTACTCGCCAAACGGAAAATCTACCTGCATTTGGCGAGTGTTAATTTCGGACCCTGTGTGTGTGTACAGTATATGTGCCTGCGTGTGTGTGTGTGTGTGCATGCGCGCCTGCAGGCAGCAGTAAGGAGCTGAGAGTGACATGCATGTCACGTAACATGTAGGTGACCCCATGGTGACCCCATGGTTACCGAGCGGATGGTTCGCGGGTTAAGCCGTCAGCCTTTTACACCTTCCTCGTAAAAAGGTTGCGTTTCCAGTTTGTCACTATTATGTCTTAAAGAAATGGCAGCCATCTTCCTGAGCCACCTACTGTTCTTTGTGTTGTGTTGCCAGGAACAATTATGGTATTCAAATAAGAAAACAAATGAATCATTCATCTTAAAGCAGCCATTGCTGCTGAAGACAGTCTGCCTGTAAATTACACTTCATCTGTTGATTTTAAGGGGGGGCGGGGGGTGGATGGGTGGATTAAACCAGCCAGTTCTTTAGCTGTGAAATAACAATTGTGAGTTCTCTGCGTCTCCCTTCAGGCACAGTGGAGGCACAGGCAACACAAGGCATTGCAAGGCCACAAAATAGCCGCCGCCGCGCGTGTTTCCGCTGACAATGGCTGATTACAGTGTGTGCCTGGCGGAGCAGGCCTGGGTTTGTTTGTTGCTCCCTATTCTGTGTAATTGGGATTATCGTAGATAAGGATTAGGATTATCTCCGATGATGTGGCGCTCTAATCTCACAGTACCTTCCGATGTGCTGTTGGGTCGATGTCGTGGCGCTCTAATCTCGCGGCTCTCTTTTCAGAATGAGATCTTTGCCTCTCGACATCAGGACGAGAACAGTGTGGCCTGCATTGAAGACAGGTGTTATGTGCTCCCACTAGCCCAGTACTGTAGGTAAGGAGACTATCAGGCAAACACATGTACACGCACGCGCACACACACTGGTTCACGCACGCGCACACACACTGGTTCATGCACGCGCACACACACTGGTTCACGCACGCACGCACACACTGGTTCATGCACGCACACAATGCCACATACACACACACCTTGCTACAAGTTGTTAGCAGGCTCTTTATTTCAAATGGGTTCGAGGCTTTCCTTTCAATTAACACTTGAGCTACCGGAGACCTGTGGAAACCAAATCTCCCTGTGTATCTCATCGCACGTCGGGGACACAAACGGTAACGGAGCATCACAGTGCACAGTCACTTCGGGTTTTGTGTGAAAGTCCCAGTGTTTTACTCTTTATTTGATTTCAACTGAGTTTTGTCTGTGTGGTAAAATCAAAAAGGTGTGTGTGTGTGCGTGTGTGTGTGCGTGTGGAAGGGAGGAAAAATTAAAGACACTGAAGGGGACTGTTTTTTGGTGTTTTTTGTGTACTGTGAATATTAGTTTGTGTACGTGTGTGTGTGTGTGCGCGCGCTCACGTACCTGACATTCGAATGCGTGTGCAGTAATTTCACAAATAATTGCATTTTAATGGAGGTTACAGTCTTGACCATTGCAATATGCTAATCACAACAGGTCTCAGTGAACTGCAATTAGTTCTGGAAGGCTGTCCCCAGCATTAATAGCATAAAGTATAAGGAGCTGTGTGTATTGTGTGAACATTACTCCTATAATGTTGATTTACTGTCAAATTATGTTTTATTTTCTATTAAATCTTCTCAAGCTGTGTGTTGACTCGTGTGTGCGTGCGTGCGTGCGTGCGTGCATGTGTCACATATGTGTGCGTGCGTGCCTGTGTGCGTGCATGTGTCACGTGTGCGTACGTGCCTGTTTGTGCGTGTCCGTCCAGATTCTGTGCCTTGGTGAAGCGTCGTGCCGAGGGTGCCCAGCCCGGTGGAGCCAGAGTGGTCCCAGGGCGTCCGGACTTCGCGCCCCCCTCTCACCGCTGCGTGCCCACGGACGTCGACCCCCACCTGGTGTACCTGTGCCGACACGTCTATGACTTCCGCTACGGCCGCATTCTGAAGAATCTGCAGTAGGGGGCGCCAGCGCGGCCTGGTGGTGTTGCTGTTGTCGTCGATTAGCTGCACTAGCAGCAGCTCAGCATAACATTCGTGTTGGGTGTGTTTGTTATCTATACAGGAGTTCCCTGCTAGGGTGGGGTAAGGTGGGTGGTGTGTGTGTGTGTGTGTGTGAGCGCTCCGGTGACCTCCTGACCTCTCTGCATGAAGTGTCCTGCTACTTGGAGTGCAGTCTCCGCTGAGGGGAGAGCGAGAGAGAGAGGAGAGCTTCTGGGTGTCCGCATGGAGCTGTGTGAGATGACCGTGGGTGAACGTGGTTTGCTATTCAGGAGGCTTTCAGGCAATCAAACTACACGAGAGGTTTGGGTGGACTTCAAACTCGTCCTTCCTCTCTGCTGTGCGCCAAAACCCTGTGGCAGTTTTATTACTGTTATTGTTGTTTGTTGTTTTTCATCTCAGACTTTGCTCTGTGCAGTCCAATGCCACGCCAAGCACACAGTAGAACCTTGTGACTCTGATCGCTCCGTACCAAACCCTGAAAAGGCTCCAGACCACCGTGTCTTCAACCCTGCGGATCCCGTGAAACAGATTCATCGATCTCCGCTGGTCGAGGTTAACGCGCAGGCAGAGGACCGCTCCCTCCCGCGTCTCGTATTCCGTGAACTAGGTCAGACCTGCCAGCCTAGTCGTTCATCTAGAGCCCCTTTTCAAGTCCCTGTTCCCTGTGAGTTGCCTTATGACCTGCAGGTGGAGCTCTAGGCAGCTACGCCCAGTCCACCTACGTAGAACTAGGACACCACTGGCTGACCTGCGAAGATATGACATCTGATTTTCACAAATGGTTCCAGTGTTTTTATTTTATTTTATTGTTTTCCTCCCCGGTGTTTGATGATAAAATAAATCACTTATTTTTGTGGGGTGGAGCTTGGCTCCAAAGGCTTGCAAGCCACCAATGGGACTTACCATATATGGGTGGATGGGCCAATAATACTGGTTCTATATCTGCACCCGACCCTGCTCTCCAGACAAAACCAAAGGGTGCTGGACTTCCCCTACCTTCCTTCCTGTCCTCTGCCTCCCTGGTTCATCTGTATTTCTCATCCCTGGTACTGGAGAACCACTATCCTGCAAGCTGCCTGAGTCAAATGAATGGGTTGCTAATAGGGATGGCACCGATACGATACTGAGATTGGAAATCGGTCCGATACTAATTTAAATAGCTGGATCGGTATCGGTAGCCGATCCATGGGGCTGGTCCAAATAAAATAATGTACACATGTAGGTCTACTGTCAAGCATCAGCCATGTCCAACCTACCCAAAGTGCCGGTATCGGGATTGAGAAAACTGGATCGTGCCATCTTTAATCGCCATCAGGCTTCTGCAGCGATTTATGACTGAGAGTCAGGTGTGTTGGAGCAGGGACACATATACAGCATGCAGGGCAGTGGGTCTCCAGTACCTGGGCCAGGAGTGAGAAGCACTGTTCTAATTGCACTACACCATCCAACCACCAAGCTGTCTGTCAGCAGCGGCCCCTTCCCCATCTCATAAGGCCCCACTGGGGGGCAGCTCAGCGCATTCCAAGAGCGTCTTTGTCTGTGTGTTAACATCTCCGTCATTCGCCGCGTAACCACCGAGATCAGGCCAGAGCGTTTAGTCCCAATGCACAACCTGCGTATATTATGCTGCTGAATGTATACAGCAGCATAAGAATCTTTCCTCTTGATTTGTGGCTTCGTTGCGATACACTAGTGTGATGACTCTGTGCTGTATATATTTATGTTACGTATGTGTCCCCACTGGAGACACAAAGGAATCTGGTTTTGGGGTCTGAGAGAGCTGTATGAGGCCATCTGCATCTTGTGAGCTCTTGTCTCGCGCTATACGTCTGGGAGTTCTCCAGGACCCGCTCAGTGAGCTACCAGCCAGTCAAAGTCCACTGTGGGCATAGGGCCGTTTCTGCCGATGGCAAATTGGTGCCTGCATTTTGGGCAAGATTGTCCTTGTCCTGATTGGTTGAAGGAGGTATAATCTGCTGCTAATGACTTTGATTGACAACCTACTGTATGGTTGCCAGCCACTCTCTGGCAAAAGTTCTCTCTCTCTCTCTCTCTCTCGCTCTCTCTAATGATTTGGCATGGTTTTTTTTTTTTTTTGACCGACGTGTGGCACAGAACAAATTGCGGAGCTTGCAAAATCGGGCTGGTCTCACACCAGCAGTGTGTGCTCTACGTTGTACTGTGCTTTGTGGGGGGGCGGTGGGCGGTGCTGTGGGCCTCTTTTACGCCGGGCATTGACATCTGTCCCATGTGATGCTACTGTAGATGCTCACCAATCTAATCATGTAAACAAGCTTTGGTGGGATGTATAGCTAGTGTATTACTAAAATGTAGTGTTTGTGGTTGTGCTGTTTGATGGCACAGCAGCATATTAATTAAATGAAATGGTAACGTATGAATACAAAAAATTAATATAATTAATATGATTATGATTGTTTAGTCCGGTGATTCATTTCTAAACGAGACGTTATGTTTGAGATGTATGTCTTCATCCGCTTATCCAGAGTCGGGTCGCGGGGGCAACAGCTTCAGTAGGGGACCCAAAACCTCCCTTTCCCGAGCCACATTGGAAAGCTCTGACTGGGGGATCCCGAGGTGTTCCCAGGCCAGTGTGGAGATA
>JAODUH010051019.1:0-17745 GCA_027564835.1 Typhlichthys subterraneus
TAAATTTAAATATATAATTTTATTCTCTTTTTTTGCCCCGTGGTATCGAAATGAGTATCGAGAACCGTGGAATTTCACTGGTATTGGTGTCGACTACAAAATTTCTGGTATCATGACATCCCTAATGCCCACACACACTACACGCACAAAGTAAATGTACTATTTCAGTAGAGACAAATTAACTATAAATCTACACTTGCATACTTTGACAGTGATCCCGCTTGATGGGAAAACAAATCAAGGCTGTAATCTCAGTTCAATTTACTAAATTCCCCCTGCGGCCAAATTGATTCTACTATAATACTGTTTCCCTGGTTAGAAAGCAGATGAGTTGTATTCGCTGGAAGCATGAAAGCGCCCCCAGAATCAGTGAATACAGTACATCACCTGTCTGGCAACCCAGTTGAGATGAAATATAGGAGATTCTGAGCGCTAGGAATAGAAGCATAGACAACCTCTTTCAACATGTCTCCTTGTCAACTCTTTCTCACCTGCCCCCTCACACACCTGCATCTACTGTGTGTGTGACAGCACGTTTTCCTTCCTTCCATGCGTTAAAGCTGCAGCCGCTTCTATTACAGCTTCAGCCGTGTGGTGAATTAACACAACACAGACACTTTTACGTTGTTGGTAGATGCGTTCAGACGGAAAGGGAATCAATAGAAACTAGTGTTCAGTGTTCACCCCAGACACCCACTGGAGATGTTGCGTTCGAGCACTGTTGAGAGCTGAGGGATGTAGTAGCCATTTTTGTAGTTCGAATATCATGATGGCTCGCTGCCAGTGATCAAGACAAGCACATGCAACAAGTGGAAGCGATCCAAAAGCTACACGCTCAGTTTGTATGTCGGCACGGCAACAAGCAAGGTAAAAAAAAAGATACCAATATGAAGCGAGTTGAAACAGTTGTGGATTGCAGCTTTAAATTGACATACTGTAAGTGTGCGTGCACGCGTCGTGTACTGTATGTGTGCATGTATGTGCGCTCTCTGCTTGTATCGATCTGCCTGTCAGTGGCAAAATCATGATGGGATGGATCAGTGTCACGAGTGAACAACAGGAGACAAGAGGGAAAGGCCCCAGATGAATAAAAAGAGACACATGTAAGCCTCGTATCAATCTGAGACGGGCAGAGATTTGTTTAAGCTCACTCTTACCCTTGTGTCGAGCATGGCCTTTTTACCCGCTCTCCAAAACGCTCAACTCCCGTCTCTGATAGGGTCTCTGTTATGGTGGCGCTCAGGGTTTGCTAGCGAAAAGCCTGACAGGCAAATGCTTGCTTTTGCCTTCGCACGACTCTGCTGTAACGTGTCTTGTTTGCGTTCCCACAGCACAATCACGTCGGACAATCAGCTGGTCGTCCTGGCAACCGCGGCAGCGGACGCGGGCCGCTATTACGCGGAGGCCGTCAACGAGCTGACAGGAGAGAATGCCACGAGTCCAGCGGTCTACCTGAGCATCGCAGGTGAGGCGCTGAGCGTACACACATCTTGCTTTGTTTATCACAGTCTGCAGGCAGCAGGTCTGCAGGAAAAGTGTGTGTAATTTCCACACTGCCATGACAACATGCCTCCTGAGTCCTCAACAAGGGTGGCAAGCTAGAGGGAGTCCACAGAACTACATCACAGGGATCTTCACTAACAAATGTCAACAAAAGACACTCACAAAAATGCTCTGTACGCACCTTGGCAGAGCTAGTTCACTTGCTACTGGATTTGCAAGTGAATTGCAAATCAGCTGTTTTTGTTAAAAAGGGATTGCTTTCTAAACGTTTCAAAGCAACACACAGGCCACAGAGACCAATCATGCTGGCTGGTATGGATGATTTCATACCACAATCCTATCTCTTCCATGAGATACTGGCCAAGTGCGTCTGAAATTGCCCTGGGAGTTGAACGCAGCTTTATAAAACGTCCAAGAGCACCTCCCATTCAATGCGTTGGTGCTGACTGTATGGCACCTCACCCTACACTCACACACATGTCTGGGCCTATGTGGGCGTATAACACATTCACGGAGGTCTCATCTGGCAGTTCAAGTGGGTGTACATTGAAAGTGTGTTTCCATTCAATGGATTTGATGAGTGAGTGCTACTGTATACTCTACAGTCAATGTCTGTTAATTTGGGAGATGTATGTATGTATGAGATGAATCTGTTATTACTTTGGTACGGCCTTATACAGAACAAAGAAATCTACTGTAAATATGTATCCCCAGAAAGCTTTAGTGCCAATACATTTATTTTCCTTTTAGGGCTCTACAACTCAACAGTCCTTTCTATCATACCTTGTCTATTTCTCACTGTCCTTCAGTTGAAGTGTTCACGATGGTTAAATAAGCAGAGTGAGCGTTAGATATGTCCCTTGTGGCTGTATGGAGTTTTAATTAGATTCTCTTTACGGGGTTGTATCCTTTGGCATCTTTTGTTAAGGGACGCACAGACACACTGCCTTGTTACAGCTGTCAGCGTGGAGTGGTCTCGTGAGGGTTGTAAGGAACGGTAAGGGTGTCGTAATGCTTCGCTGAGTCCTCGGCCATAAACATCCTGCATCTGCGTGTGTTGTGATTGTTTCTTTGTATCTTTATCTTTGTCTGTGTTGTCTACAAAAAAAACTTCCCTTGTAGAAAACGACCATTGCTGTAAACCAACCTGTTGTATTTAGTTTATGTGTTGTTTTATGCTCATATTGTGTGGGTGATGTGGAACGTTGAAGGCAATGGTAAAGTAAATGTCTGAATGAGAAATGGACAAAGACTAAGGGAAACAAAGTGAAGGAGGGCACTGCAGAGCTTAATTGAATGTTTTATTATCCAGACAAAAAAGCCTAACTAAAAAGAAAAAGTTAGACTTTGTTGTTAGCGGTTGGAGCATCGCCTCAGAGCAAAGTTGTTTAGTTTAGTGATTACTTATAATCTCATTGCGAGAACAATATTTTTGCTAAAGCACAAAAGTAGCTATGAATTGAAATATTAGTCAAGCTAGCTGTCAGTTAGCTGTGATTTATTTGTCCAGTCCTGCTGCTGGAGATATAATTAAAAATAGTGAGGTGGTAGAGGGAGCAGGTGTTAAAAACATACAACACACACTTTCATACCTAGAAAGGCATGACTGTCTTTCACGTCACACTTCACTCTCCATGCCCGTGGCGGGCCTGTCTGTCTCTCCTGCACCATTTGCACTCTCCCTTCTGCTCTCTTCCCATCCATTAGAAAGTCTCTGGTGGATCTAAGACAGAAGTTCATAGCTGTCAGTCAAATATTCCATTTCTAAAAATGTCATCCTTTTGCGCCGAAATCTACCAGAATAAATGAGATACCTTCTTCTGTTCTCTCACGTCTTTGATTTGAACATTCGTGCTCAACAGAGAATAACAGTGGGAGTGAGAGAGCGCTGGTCGAGTGACAGAGAAAAGAATATAATGAAGTGAGTCACTGGTGTGGAGTTACAAGATATGTGTGGGGCCACCAACCCACTATGTCAGGACCTCTGGAGAGTGAATAGCTTTTTACTGCTGAAGACATGCTAACTTACCAACGCACACGCCTTCTTGTCTAAATCATTTTAGGACAAGGAAGGTGACACTGCGAACAGTACATGCCATAGCTCCTTTGTTGAACCTATAGTGATTATCATTTAAAATAGTTGAGACTGAATGTTTTTGTCTTATCAAGTTAGCGTTTTGCTGCAGCTGAATTGTGTCACAAAGTCCTTAGGGGGTGATTTTAAAACGTTTTACTCTGGGGAGGTATGGAATGCCAAATGAACCGTGAACAACCGTAGTCGATCAAGTACTCAGTGGGGTACAAATCATCTTTTAGTATAGAACATCCTGGAGTAAAACAGGCATCCAGCAGCACTTCAAAACGCCTGCTGACAAGCCTGTTGAATTAAGTGATCATTATCATCTTAGGTTGTAAAGTGATTTAATGATGAAAAGTTTGTAGTGGCATTTAGGTTTGACCTGTTTAGGTTTGCTTTTACCATCAAATGTTAATGTATACACATCATACAGAAGCTATCAGAACCAGAGACAATATCAATGTTACTGGATGCCTTTTTCTTTTTTTTCTTTTCGTTCTTTGTTTCATGTGATTTACTCAACAAACGGTGCCGCTATATTGCAAAAAATGTCTAATCCTGTCCAGAGGGGCTTTTCAGGAACCTGGCCAGTTTCTCTTCTCGTGTTCTATAGGTGAGCATCTCACATTCCTCTAACATCAAGCACGTTCCTAAATCCTGCTCCTCACGCAGAAGCACACAGTGTACAGTGCATCCCTTTTGGCTATGCAGCGATATCTGCTGCCAGAACCAGCTGACAGTGAGCGCAAGCTAGCTAGCCAGCTGCCCGGGCTGCCTGCCTGACAGCCCCATTATCTCCGGGTCCCTGACCACTAGCCCCCCCTGGCCTGGCCCCAGACTCCATATAAAATCCCCAGCATCACCTGCCACCTGCGGTTCTGGCTGCCTGGGCCACCGGTGATCCCACCTCCCTCCATCACCATATTGGTGATGGAGGGAGCAGGCTGTTCATCATTAAAGAGAGGCCGGCCTCCAAAAATAAACAGCATGGTTAAAATAGGAGTTGTTTAAACGTATGTATGGAGCGGTGTTTGCTGTGCTGTCAGCTTAAAAGGGAAAGAGGGAGAGGGAGATATCCAGTGGCCTAAGGGTGTTTCTGCGACAGGAGGTGAGAATTGACTTGAATTAATTACACCCCATAAGTTCCTCCTATCATCTCTCTACTTCAATCACCGTCTCTCTGTCTACACACACACACACGAGCGCACGCCACCACGTGCAGTGCACGCGCACACACACACACACACACACACAACAGCCTCGTCTGTAGAAACAGCCAGTCTCCTCCTTGCCCAGGAGAGCGTGTGGATGTGTGCTTCTCTGCTCACAGCAGTTCTGGTCTTTGTAGATTTGTACAGCAGTCCGATAGCGCAGCGGAAATATCCCAGAAGAGCTAGCATATCGGCTGTAAACACGCGCACACACACGCACACACACACACACACACACACGTGCACATGTACAGTACGTGCACGAACACAGGCACCACGTTGGGACAGCGTCTCAAAGCTGTCGTTTACTGTACAGAGCGTCGGTAAGATACAAAACGAGAAGATGCAAGATTGATAAAGAGCGCTACATGCGCGGTAAATGTGCTCTTATGCTGTGTGTGTGACAGCCTCAGACCAGAGAGGGTCACACCGACGAACTGTGTTAGGCTGGTGATTGCAGCAGATTCTACTGTGCGTAATTGCTTCTAGAAAAGTGTTACGTCATCCACCGCTGTTTCCCTCCGCTATCGTCCCCAACCCACCGCCATTTCCCCCCTGAGGAGTGACGGAGTGGCCTTTGTCAGGTGAAGAAGTAATGGTCACACACACATTCTCAAAGACAAAGCCTGTGTGTGTGTGTGTGTGTGTGTTTGTGCACACGCTGTTTATTTCTTCCTCTCATCCTCATCTCTCCCGGCCAGATGTTTTCTTTACACATCACTGACTCTTAAATGGGAGCCAGTCTCCCCCCCCACCCCTCCCCCTGCCATCACCACATAGGTACGTACGTATTTACGTGTGTGTGTGCCATTGCTCCAGGTCCCATCTCAGTTGTTTTGTGGAACATCTAATTGGAGGTATTTTAGTGTCCCTGGGGAGAGAGAGTGTGTGTGCGCGTGCGTGTGTGTGTTTCTGTGTTTTTTCCTGCTTCCTGTTAATAATTATGCACTGGCTGTATGTGTATTGACACCTGTGTGTGTGTGTGTTTGTGTGTGTGTGTAGGTGTGTGCATTCTACAGAGACCTTCATTAGCTTGAGCATGCCTGCCTGCATGCATGCATGTGTGTGTGTGTGTGTGTGTCCTGCTAGTGTTGTCCTTTACTAGTTTGTTCAAGGTGTTTTGCATTTTGCTGCATCATAACTAATGGGCTTCACTGTGGGGAAAAAAGCCCTCAATTGAACCATTTGTAATAATTCCCTCAACATAATAGACTGTCAATATCGCCCTCAGTGTCCTTATAGGAGTTTGACAGGGATTTGTGGCGATGGAGGTGCATACATCATGTCAGAGTCAAGGCAAGACGTGAGAAATAGCACCACAGTATTGGGGGACTTTTGAGTCGTTAGGTCTTCCTCACGGACGCTTTTGCCAGAACACAAAATGGAGTCATACTCGTTGGCGTAGCAACTGAAGACAACCTTGATAGGGTGGCAGGTGTACGCACGGACCAGTGAGAGTATGCACTGCTGATCTGTGACACCATAGAGATATTTCACTTGCCTTCCTCAGCTGGCTTTAATTATTGCTATTACTGACACTAATTCAGGTTGTTGGCAAGATCACTGAACACTGGCACATTTTCACATGGTTACACGGTTTGTTTTTATTTTATGTTATTTCTTATGTTATAATTCTGTGACCCTCAAACACCTAATTAGAGAACAAGTAAAATAAATGTTTGGTTATTTTTTCTTTTCTGTTGCCATTATTGTTTTCTTTTTTTTTCAGGCAATTAAACAGGATGATATATTTTAATTGTCTTTTCAACCGTTGGGGGCTGCCACAGTTAAATAGTTCATTGTTAGAGTGGAAATTAAGCATTTAATTAATTTAAATTCTATTAAGTTACTTTCCATTATTATTTCCACTAAAAGGCTAATAATACATTTATCAATATGAACTTAATTTATGCAATTATTGTGTTTTTCCATGACAGGCGCACCACCATTTTGATTAAACATGATATCAAAGGGTTGTTCTGTGTGGGGGAGTTCTACTGGTACTGCAATACACGGTCAGGCAAATTAATGTTGTCAATTTAATAAGCTTTCTTTGGTTTTTTATTATCAGAATGTATTATATTAGTAGGTAACATTTTCTACATAGTTTTCACCTTGGCGTTGCTTTTCCAATTATCTTTTTTAAATGCATTGTCTAAACATGGCTAACCATCTGTAGGCTCTTTTTCCTGAGCTGGAACACTTGCAGCACTGGCAGCACTGAACGCTCAGTGCTGCCCCCGTTAGGGCAAAGAACGCCTTGTCAATTTCAAAAGAAAGTGTGGTTTCCTTCCTGTTTATTGTAACTTTTTGTATTAAAGTCATCATCTGATTTTGTTTGCGAAGCAAATGGCAATGATCTGCATTAAGTAATTGATGCTATTGCATAACGAAATGCACTCTCATTTATCACAGAAAGAATATTACATTTGAACTACTGGACGCCATATTTGGTTTCAGTTCTTCCAATGACTACGGATTTGAGCCCATTAAGCTCTTCTGTCGCATTCATAGAAACGTCACCTTAATAATATAGTAATAATAGTAATGCCATACTACAGGTCTACAAATCCAATCCATTCAAAAAGTATAACAAATCTCTCTCTCTCACACCACACACACTCAACACATGCTCCCACACAGAGTCCTGCTAAATGACTGCTATACTCAATGGTTTTGATAAAGAGGCTTAACTAATGAATCAGCCCTTTGATTAATTCTGTCTACAAGCAGCAATGCCTGGAAATATTCTATAGTCTGCGTCAGACGGAGCTATGCTAGGTCCTCTGTTACTGCTACCAGACTCTCTCTCTCTCTCTCTCTCTCTCTCTCTCTATATATATATATATAATGAGGCTGCTCTGTGATTCTGTAATTAAAACCCCAGTGTGCAGACAGAGAGATGAGGCGATGGATGGGTGGACAAGCAACTGACTCATGGACTGTGTCACTGAGCCGAAGTGTGTGTGTGTGTTGTTCGTTTTACCTATTATAGATTTAATTGCAAGGCTGTGTGCAGCATGATGAAATACGGTTAAGATGGATGTCCGTGCCTATGGCTTTGACGCACACACATGTAGACAAAATACACACTGACACACACACACACACACACACACACGTGTGCACACAGACATACACAAACATACATCACATTTCCAATTCCTGCCATGCAAAAAACAAGCCATGAGGACTTGAGCTAGCAGATGAAGAAAAGGGATGGAGAGACAGCACAAGGATGTGAAGAGGGAGAGGACACTGGAGTATAACTCATAAAGAGTAAACCTAAGTTTTCACAAGCAAGATGCAAAAAGGGACAGAACAAAGAGAGGAAGAGAAACGTTTACGTTTTCTAATACAGACGGCTGACAACTGAAAGGTATTGGCAACATGAAGTAGCTCAGTAAGGTCTTGAGCCAACACCATACACCAGAACAGCTTCAGTGCACCTTGGCATAGATTCTAAGTGTCTGGAGCACTACAGAAGGGATTAGAAGAACAATCCTTTGTCAAAATACATATATTCCCTCATTTGGCAATGAAGGGCTGATGGTGACCGCGCAGGCCACAGCATGTGATCCAAATCGCGTTCGTTTTGCTGCACACCCCTCATTATGGAGGCATTCTGGAAGAGACACAGAGAGAAATGTTTTGCCATGGGATAAATCTCATCTGAGGAAGTTCTGTACTAAACGATTATTTTATGACCATTAATCTAGCGATTATTTTTTCGATTAATCAGATTACTAAATTATCGATAGTATAGATATCCATTCAATGCCATATGGGTGCTTCCTCACAAGCTTTGTCCCCCACATTGGTACTGTAACACAGTGTTGTGCGGTCTGCACCACTTTGTTTGTGTTCCGTGTTACAAAGCCAGGGCAGTGTAGAAACACTAGATTATTGTTTTCAGCATGTACAGAGAATGGGCAGCTAGCAGACCATCCATCTAGTAGACCATGAGCAAATATTTGCTTAACTTAACAAAAGACCTCTATGACAACACACAAGCAATATGGCCTACAACACTGTCAGATCGATGAGATTGTAGAGCAAGGGGGCAGCAGGGGTAAAAACCAACCAATGTGTTTGATCATTAGGCTATATTGCTTATAGTCTAGAAATGTGCGAGACGGAACAGGAAGCCTCCGCAGGTGTTCTAGCATGCCGTGCTTTTAACAAGGCAGAGAGTGACAGCGCTCAAACACGCCAGATCAGCGGAGCGGCATGCTTTGTGTTTGCACATGTGGTGTACAATGGGCACCAAGCGAAAACGGTTCTGCTAATTTTCTCCGCTTCAATGGATCCGTGTTCGCGTGTAGCGTTTTCACTGCATACCGCAATGATTTCGTTGACGTTTTAGTACAAATGCATGTCATGCTAGCAGAGTGCTAACGCTAACATTGTTGGCTGCTGCTGGCCTGGTATTTACTGCGCTGCAGTCTATAAGCCGGGCCAAGTTGATCTACTACAGAGACATCAGTGGATGTATTAGGGTAGGTAGGCTACACACACTGTCTTCTTTTGGTTTCAGGACGATTGGGCGTGTTCACAGCACATTGCTGCCTCTCATAGTCCATTAACGGCACTGTTTATTCAGATATTGGTATACAGTTTCTAGGTTGACGGTACTTTTAGGAAATAGACGCATTTACGTAACCGATGATGTCGACTAATCGTCCCGGCACTAATCTGAGGTGAGTCCTATCTAAGGGTAGCCACGTGATACCATCCGGATCTTGTGAGCTACAGTTTGACTTTTGCAGCAGCCAGTATTCATCTTTAACCCCTCAATAAAAAATAAAAAAACTGATGATAGTACATTTCAATCAAACGTCCTTACATGCGCTTGGACTACCTACCTTTATCTCAGTCAGAATGTTGAAAATCAGCTAGCGCACAGAGGGAGAACGAAACATGAGACATGCGCTAATGTTTTCATCTTAGGGAAAAAATGTCAGCCGACCGTTGATTGGAAGAAAAAAAGATTTGTGTTGAGGGGTTCCAGACTGAAACTAGCGGCAAATTGAAGTTGGAGCTCACAAGATCAGCAAGAGATGAGAATAAGATGAGCATAAGATCACCCGTGGAGGGGCAAACCCTCAACAGCATAACCCTCCAGACCTTCGTCAGTGTTGAAGCAGTCAGGCCAGTGCTGTTCTCTTGGTTTAAGCCACACATTCACATGGACTTGTCAAGAATATGGTGAAGGATGACTCCGCTGACAATATTACTCCTTCATCCACACCTGTGGACCATTGCCTATCTCCAACTCTAGTCTGAACTGTCTAGGTAATGAGGAATGGACAGTATGCACTGCAGCCCTACCGTAATATTCCCCTCCATGTATTTCTCCTAAGGCTGTCCTTGCAGTCTGATCACGGTCTGCACTGACATTCTCAGTCACCTAAGAACAAGTTTCTCTTCTAGTTTTCCGTACGTGTCGCACTAATGCACAAGCATTGTGGTCATTGAATGTTTCTGACCACAAGTTATATTTCTGATGTCTTTCCTATGGATATAAATGCAGATGTCACGTATTTCTTGTCTGTGACCGGAGCTCCTTCCATCCGTACCCCAATATGAACTCTTGTTTAGTTGTTTAAGTAACTTAAAGCCTTTCCTCTTGCCATCTTGATCCAACACTTTGGCCTGCTCAGCAATTTTAAATATGTTGGAGAGCATTATAGGAGTTTCACTGCTCAATGCATTATGGGCCAGATTTACAAAAGAAGTAAAAACGTGTGCAAACTTGATAGCACTCGCAAATAACACTTAAGATGATCTACTAATGTTGTGCACAGAGGATGGCATCTTTCAAAAGCGCTCCGATAACATGCATTCATTTGTAGGTTTGACTTAATGAATATACAATTTGGGGCTTTTCAATGTTAATGTGAAAAATAATAATAATAATGCTAATACATTAATTTACTACACGCAATATGATCTATCAAGCCTAAACTCTTTCAGGTGATTGCGACAGCACCATATTTAATACATTTGAAAGGAAGGTGCAAAAGTAGGCTGTGGTTGAGACTGAGATACATTGTTTTCCTTAGAATAATCTACTACACCTGCATGAAAATCTGTGGTGGGTGGTATGCCATCCACACATTGAGCAGTGTGCAGCCCCATGTATCCTTTACTTTCTGTTGTCAAGCACATTTAATATTACACCATACACCCTTTACACAAATAAGAACAAGACAGAGATCTTTCTTTCTTACAGCATTTTATTGCTTTATTGTAAAAGGGTACAACTTAAATTAAGTTTAAGTTATCCTTAATTTATGACTTGCCATGCTGAGTGGCAAGGATGCCAGAAAAATACCTGGAATCTGCTAAAAGGATGGAAACGAGGGTTTTATATAGTTCCAGGTGGGAGCGGAAGAGACCATTGTTGGGAATTCTGCAGGGGTGTTCCTAAATTGCTTATCATATTGGAGTTTATATTAGTATATTTAACTATCTATTGTAATGTTTGTTTTGATATGGCAATTGTAATATTGGTAGATGTATTTCCTATAGCTGTATTAGATCTGTTTAGATGCATTTTATTGTTGGTTTTGTATTTACGAATGATCTCCCCTAGGAAGAATAGGTGGTACAGCCGCCCTGCATATAGGGTGAGTTGGCCTTTAGATGAGGAGAGAGAGGGTAGGGTGAGGTTCCTCTGTGGGCGACCGCAGGTATGCTGTTAAGTTGGGGGCAGAGAGGAGGGTTTCTTTCAACCGCTGTTGTATATTGATTTAGTTTACCTTGGTTGGGTTTCCCCTTAACCCTTTTGTAAGTTGTTTATTTTTGTTATTTTTGGGAATAAACCCTTTTTGAGCACACTTCATGTCTCTCGTGCCTGCTTGGTCATCCCTAACAAAATCTTTGACTATCTGCTTCCCAGCATTTACAATATACGATAGGCCTACTGTATAATAAGTGGAAATGGGTCCTACTGTAGGAATAAGTGTGTATGGGTCTGTGTGTGTGTGTGTTGGTGGATGGGTGGGGGGCAGAGGTGTGTGTTGTTATTGGGGACTGAAGTTAAATCGTTTTGAGTTAACTATAGCCTACCTTAAACAACAGCAATAAAATGACATTATGCACATTCATATATGGGGTCTCAGAGACCGCAAACATGAGGGTTAAGTCTTGGCATCTTTTCCTTTATTCTGACATCCATTTTGTTTACTGCATTTACTTTCTCACAGATACTCTCCCTTATGTTGTTTTTTCTTGTTACATTCACGTTTCACTTTGCTGTAGCTCACCAATATGTTTATTTATCTCTTCCACCAACACCTCTAATTCCATCGTATTGAATTTACGTTTGCACTTACGGTCAGATTACTTTGTGTCCCGACTGTCCGCGGCCGGGAAACCATTAAAACATGCAAACTTCTCATTTAAATAGTAAATCCGGTCCTAAATGTAATGGAAGCCTCTACATATGTTATGCGACTCCAGTCCACCTTATTTCCCTTTGATTTGTAACTTGCCTAGGCTATATATTGTATTTGTATTTACATACTTGGCATTCAGGCTCATGTAATCAATGGGTTGCATGTCTCATTATTTTCAGTATGAATGAGAAAATACCTTGTCACCGGGATTGTCTGTTTGTCCTTGGGAGTCTTCTTTACAAGGAATACTGTGCACTCACATGCAATCTATATAAACGAAGTCAACAGAAGTATCTTGTGGCTATAATTTGAAGTATTACCTAGGAATACTGCATATTAAGCAGCCATGGAGTGATCTAATTTGATCCTTCGTCCCTTACGCCGGTGAAACTAGGGCTTTCATGTAATATGATACAAAATGAAAAACGCAGAAAACTTCTCCCTTGTCTAAATTCATCTATTAATCCACATGCTTCTTCATTAAATGTAGAAAAGGCAAAACCTTTATCTTCTTTCAAAAGACTACAGGACCACTCTAGAAGTGATTTCTGGCTGCGCCGCTGTTAGTGGAGATTGGAGATGTTTTGGCTGACGATGTTTGAGGCGGTGTCGGTGAATTACTGACTACAGCGATTAAAGCGCGCCTTATAAAATGCACACTCGGTGCGGAGGAATTTTATTTCAGCCTTCTTCAGATGACAACGCTCCCCGGGGTTCTTTGTGTATGTGTGGGGGCGTGCACTAGTCTCATGCACCCTTCACTTGTGAACACAGCCGGTGTCGAATGCTCAGATAAATGGTGTGGCATTCTCAAGGCTTTAATGATCCTCCCAGTCATGCTGTGTTCCTTATCGCCAGCCTACTGTACACCCTGGGACTTGTGTGTGTGTGTGTGTGTGTGTGCGTGCATACAGTATTTAGCAACACAGGCATGTGTGTCCATTTTTTTGTATATTTGTATTTGACAGTGCATGTGTGTGCGTGTACGGTTTCTGTGCACGTTGACGGATGCATGCACACTTGCGCGCGCGCGCGTGTGTGGGTGTGTGTGTGTGTGTACATGCCTGTTGGATCTAAGTGATTACTGCTACAGCAAGGCAATCAGCAGCAGCTAATTTGAGGCAACAGCAGAGAGGGGGGGGGGGGGGTGGTGGCTGGGAAAACATCAGAGTAGGGGGAGGGAGGTGGGGGATGATTGGCCAAGGGAGACGGACGATAGCTTGGGAGCGAGGGGGGAGATGGAGATGGGTGTGGGGCGGAGGGGGGTGTTGGAGATGACCAGAGAATGGAGAGGGGTCCTGTAGATATTGCTAAACATCAGATGAGTGGGCCAGTCATAGATTGCTATGACCTTCTCAGTGACCCTGCGCTGTTAGACTCAACAGACAAGCGAGCGCACGCCAGGGTATTTCCGGCCTGACAATAAATGTCGATGGCGAACAACAGACCCCTCCAGCAGCCGTCGCGGACCTCCATCGTATTATTCTGACATACGTACATACATTTACAGTTGTATTGTATTGAACAGCCTCAGTTCATGGGGGTAGGTTTCGTTTGAATATTGGGGAGGGGGGTTGTCTGGAGGTCCTCCCCCAGGATGTTTTTTAGAATATATCAATTTGTTTTCTGTATTCTGGTGAATTCTTATGGAATAATCTGTGCCTTTTCTGCATGAACATATGGTGGAAATGTATATTTAAAGGAAAACATTATATAAAGGGAGCCTGGCACAATTAAAAATATATGAAAACTATTGCAGTAAACTATGTATTTATCAATTTCTCTTGTAGGCATAGGCCTATTACATATTTTTCAACATAGGTCTGATTTAATCTACTCTTCTATTCTCTTTTCTTTGTGGGAAGTACATTTGCATGTGACATATTCATGTCAATAGTAAATGAATTCATTTTAATTCCTGCATATCAAAACATCTGTGTTTTGGGATGATCTAGGCTTAAATAGCTGAATTAAAACAATAGTAATCTACTACACATTTTGGCAACATTTAGACCTCACCTATTCTACTACCGCCGGGCGGCCCTAGTGCGCCATTCATGTTTTTATTGGGGGTGGGGGGCAAATACACTTGTTCTAAATATTGTGGGGGACGCATCCCCCGTGGAATCTACGCCTATGCCTCAGTTGGCATCAGTGTATAAATGCTGTTGCACATTACAATACATTACATCTTGTTGACACAGTTTAAATCCACTACACATCCAAAGGCGTAACATTGTACCCCCCTGTTTTTCATGGTATGGATCCTCTCCAGGGGCCCTTTATAGTCCATGGCTACCACATCCATGGCCACCTCACATCACACATACTGTATGAAGTGTCTGTCCTTCAGCTTGTTGCACAGGGAGGCTCTGACCTCTAAATAAACGCATGATGCAATGAATGCATGAAGAAATATTGTATTAGTGTGAGGGAGAAATAATAATAGTGTACCCAGAGACACAACACAGTGAGAACAAAGATAAAATGATAATTTTATAAAAGCAGTAGACTGTGGTGGGTCATTAAATCTCCAGATTTTCACTTTGAGTAAGATCTCTCTAATCTCACAGAGGCTGCCTGGTTAAGTAAACCGCTGAGCCCGCGGCTCCACTCTCTCAGATCTGTACAGTAATTTACCATATTTTGTCAGTAATGTGAATCATGCTTTTAGCACTAAATATAGTCTGTTTAGCCTACACAATGTTGGATTATCTTTGGATCAGTCTTGTCCGTAACTCTGTTAACAACATTTTTAACATGCTCTGGTACAAAGCTGTTACAGTACACTTCACAGCAACAATCTTTCCTTGCGTCTTTCCAGGCTACATTGCATTAATTACACTAACAGCCACACCAGGATTGGTGCCAAAATGACAATCACCAGTGATATAATTAAACTGTGGCCAACAGTACTCTAGTATGAGAACATATTGTGTTTTACATGTTGAGGTAGAGAGGTGCTGCAATATTTCATAAAGGCAGCCACCTTGAAATGCAGGATAAAGTCTGCTAGGGTATGTGCACGCGTGTTTGACATGCGTGGGTGTGTATTATGAATATTATATAATTTCCTATTTTTAAGTTGTTATATTTAAATGTACTATAAGAAGTATCAATATGCCAGTATCTATTCTGGACATGAATCGAGGATGATATCATCACAGCATGTGTAAAAGATGTATCTGATGT
Organism: Typhlichthys subterraneus; assembly: GCA_027564835.1. Classification (NCBI taxonomy): domain Eukaryota; kingdom Metazoa; phylum Chordata; class Actinopteri; order Percopsiformes; family Amblyopsidae; genus Typhlichthys; species Typhlichthys subterraneus. The sequence continues at coordinate 15,387 of JAODUH010051019.1, forward strand.
ATCATCTTAGAGAAATCGTGCATATATTATAAGGGGGAGATGTATATAACCGCAAATCAACCGCACTAACCTTTAATCTCCCATTAATTATCGTAATTATCTCATTATCTTCCCTAATAACATTAGTATCCCCATCAGCACAGGCTCAGTGCAGTAGGAGGTGGATGGAACAGGTTATGTACATAAATAACTACTGTTGTCACTCACATATGCACACACTTTGATCATTATCGGCTGTATGCTGAATTGACGCACTGGCTTGAAAAACATACTGTAGGCGTCGTGCATGCCTAGCTGTGCTAGTTAATCTGGTAATGCCTTGTTAAAGCCCCCCTTTTCCTGGTTTAATACACATTTACGAACGTATGCGTGTTATGTGTATGTGGGTGTGTGAGTCTTCAATGCCAGTGAGTTTGGTTTTGGCAGTTGTAATGGTCCGCGTTGGCCAAAGACAAAAGAAACAACAGGAAATAGATTAGAAATCAAGAGGAGCGAGATGAAGAACGAAAACAGAAGACACGGTGACAGAAAAGTGGAAATTGAAAAGAGGATACAGCAGGCGAATGAGAGGTTTTTGAGATGTTTGGCGCAGAGGTGGGAAAAAGACAGAGACAGAGAGTGGAACATTGGAGGGAGAGGGAGGGCCGGAGATTGAGAGGAGATACAGGAAATGGGGATTTATCAACAGTTTTCCGTCCAGAAATAGTTCCCCTTCGCACTTTCCTCCCACTCAGCTTGTTGGGATGATTGAAGGAGAGGGAAGTCGCACCTCGTGAATACAATACAGCAAGGTCATGTGCACACGTGCACAGATACATACATCATCCCTCGTCACCCCATTGATTATTGGACTGTGTAGGTCAGCATATTTCTGTGCACGTGAGCACGTGTGATGGCTTGACCCACAGACAGATGATGTCCATTATAAGTAAATGCTGTGCACGGGCAAGCATAACAGCTGCAGCCCGATCTCACTGATCAATCACTGTTTTAATGGATCAATTATGGCCAGACCCAACCGATCAATCTCTGAGCCGCTTAATCAACTATGCTATTAATCAGACAGAGACCTAAACACAGTCACCCCTCCCCCCAAATTATTATTATTTTACATTTGTACTTAGACACCGTTGCTATATAAGCGTGCACTTTCTTGAACAGTTGCGTTGTAAACAATAACAGTGGACTTCCTGGCACGCATTAGCCTTCAAGTTAGCACTGAGGGAGCGTCGCAGAACGCGGCTCGCCTCCTCAATCCCTGTTGTGCGTTGAGGAGTACAGCGGCGCGTTCAGAGAGAGAGCGGTTCCGTCAGGGGGGACCTCGCCAGCTTCCTCGAGGCCTCTGTGGTCCCGCGGAGGGGCAACGCGAGACCCAGGCCCTCAAGTCTAGCAGACGGCGAGAGACAACACCAGACATGGAGGCACGCACAGAGGAGAAGGCGCCAGCAGCGTTCTGGATGGGGACCAGAGGAGAAGTCGTGATTAAGTAATGATGCGTTTCCTGTTTCACGGATTCTCGGGCGATCCTGGCTACATCTGGCTACTCCCCCTCAGGTGGCGGTCTCAAGGCTAGAAGATGCTGTCTGCGTAGAGAGGGGAAGACACACACACACACACACACACATGCATATTCATGTACACACACAGAAGCTGCTGACTTGACTTGCAGTGAGCCACCTCTGTCGCAATCGTTCCTCCATCACTCACTTTTTCCTTTCCTCCTCCGCTTTACGCTCATTTCGGAGGCAGCGAGCTAAGAAGACACATTTGAAATTATTTTTTGTGTTTTTGTTTCTCTGTTTTTCTGTTATTTTTTTTACAAGACCGGTTATATGAGACAGATGTCTTGATAAACTGTATTTGCGTCACAAGGCACTTCATTTAGTTCTTCTGTTGTTTAGCTTTTCAGTTTTTGTGTTCCTTTCATCCACACGTCTTTGTGTTTTTTGTATTTTTCTAGTGGCTGGCATTTTGTTTGGGCGCACGAGGCTTTGCTTTTGTTTGAATCAACGGGCGGTGATATTTAATGCAAGCACGTTGATGCTTTTCATGTCATTAATTCCTCACACAGATTAATTAAAGGGCAAACCCAAAACTTTGAAGGAGGGGGGGAAGGTACGCATCGAAGTGGGCGACGCTCCCAGGAGACCAGTGGAGAGGGAGTGGAATATTTTACGGTGGATTTCTCTCTTTTTTTCTTATTCTACAGAGAGAACAGCAGAACCTGTTGACCTGTGGGCTTCCGTGCTCAGATGATTAACTCCAGGTTTCACTTGGTTCCCTGTGTGTGTGTGTGTGCGTGTGTATGCGTGTGTCCGACGTGTGATTGACACGGCAAATTGGAAAGGTCATCGGGTGC
>JAODUH010051040.1:0-7500 GCA_027564835.1 Typhlichthys subterraneus
GGGGGTTGAAGATTTGAAGGTATTGTATGTAATGTACGGTATATTACCAGCTCACACGCTGCCTGGCATTAAGTCACTCAGTCACTGTGACTGACATTTGTATTTGTAGGCCTATATGTATGTGTTTTCTGTATTCACAGATTATAACCTATAAATCAATATGCAATGTTGTAATGTCTCCTTTCTAATTCATATTCAATATGTAAACACTTGAAGTCATTGAAATCATTCCCCAACACATTTCCTGCGCCATGTGGTGCTAATTAGCATGTTTATGTTATAGTAGGCTACTATTTGTCACCTCTGTAAGGCATGGTGGAAATTATAGTAGTATGCAGTACCTGGCATACTATAATGGTGGTGATAACATAAGAAGATATGGAGGTGGTGCTAGTGTGTGTCTGTGTGTGTTTGTGCGTGAGTGCGTGAGTGTGTGTGTGTGTGTGAGCGAGAGAGAGGTCCTCCTGTCTTGGAGCATTTTATTCTAAGTTTTTAGTTTTTTAGTTGGAAGTGCAGTCAAGGTGTGTTAATTACTAGCATGCACAGCCATCACTATCTGTCCCTGGCTGCAATCTAGCGGATATCATAGTAGTAAGTAAGTAAGTAAGTACGTAAGTATGTTTATTTATATAGCGCTTTTCACAGATAAAAAATCACAAAGCGCTTTATATTAAAACATCAACATGACGGGTACAAAGAAAGATACACAGAAATTTAAACAATGTAGATAAAATAAAAATAGTGAGAGGGAACCAACCAACACAGTTAAAATGGGCCATAAATTAAAATATAAAACAATGTTAAAAGTGTTTATTAAGGAAAGCCTTTGTAAATAAAAAGGTTTTCAACTGCTTCATAAAAATCTCTGTTGATCCTAGTGAGCACAGTGCTAAAGGACAGGCATATAGAAAGTAGTCAACTGTTGACTACTTTCTGTTGTGGGAAGGGCAGTAAAACCTGAACAGAATTGAGCATATTATAGTAAAATGTGCGGCAGAACATTGAACTATGCCTTGTCATGTTATGTCAGCAAAGAGCCCAGGGTGAGAGGTCATTGTCACGGCACTGTCTTGCTGTAGACAGAACAATCTGGTATTCTGAGCTGGGGTGAAAGGTCAAAAGCTGGCCAGTTCTGACTAAGAACAAGATGTGTAGATGGCTTGGAAAAGAAAAACCTTGAAAGAGGTGGTATACTTTATGTACTTTTCTGTGTATGTGTATTTTCTTTGTTTGTTTGTCTTTTATCACATTCAATTGTACACCTGACTGGAAACCATGTTGCCATGGGGACATCTCATCAATTCCAGCCACTGGTTTTACAAGTAACAATCTCGGGCACTCTTAACATCAAGGAATTTTGCATACTGAAAGTGTCCTTTTAAACGTGAATGAATTAATATCGAGGTTCACAAATCCTGCCTCCTCATGTCTCATTATTCATCTCTATTTTCAGTTCTAGGTTTAATCAGCTTTTCTCTGTGCACCTGAGGACCAAACAGAGAGAGCACCGCCAGTTAGTTCCTTGTTAGGTGTTAACAGAACAGGGAGGACTCCTCTTCTATGTGAAGTCCCCCTCCCGTACCGGAACGCTTTCATGTCTGCTTTGCCAATGGAGTCTCCTCGAGCTTATACAGATTCCCTTCACATATGCCAGTGCACATGTGCGTTTGCACACGCTTTTATGTACATAAGAGTTCTCCTGCCGCTAAGACAGACAGGCTAATCGTTGCAAAATTAAATCAGTGTCTGAGTAAATGGGGAGACACATCCATCGCATCCTCAGAGGAAATTCTTAAGGTAGGATTGTGGAAGCCCTTATTGGAAGCCATGTTGGCCTCTATTTATTTCTTGGCTGTTTGTCTGTTAAATTTGGTTTAAAACATTTCACAGTCTCAAAGACATATCTACTGTATGCAAGCCAAGATTCAGAGTTAAAACGAATAAGGCAAGGCCATCCAGCAGTAGTAGTGCCAAGAGCTGTTTATGTGCTCCTTGAAACTATTATTTCATAAATGGTTTCTATGATGACAAAGGGTGAATTTATCAACAGAGTGGATAATTATTGGTTCATGTTTTGAGCACAGTTAATGGAAAAGACTGGTCCACTTTGTCAAACTAGGAGCTAAAACTCTACCTCATCTGCCTGCTTTTAAAACTGCTGTTGGGCTTATTTCATGCAACCTTGAAACACCAAAATATGCCTCCATAGGGAAATTCTCTGTATTGCTTGCTCCTTTTCAAGAGGGTCAGAGCGCAGGTTAGGGTACTGAACATGTAGGGACTCAGAGTCTTGCTCAAGGACACTTAAACAGAGTGGTTGCTTCATGCCTGAGACATTACTCTAAGACATTGAAAGATGAAGAATAATCTGCTCATTATATGGATGGAGAAACTTTCAGCAGAGATGTCAACCATGTAAGATCTGATCAGGCCAAGATTAAACTATAGTATATACATATAGTATAGTATAGTATATACTTCAGTTGCTTTTATTAAAGGTATAGTCAGTGATGCTAAGCTATTACACTTTTTGTCCCAATCAGTGAATATTTACTCATGTTCATACTAGTATGTGCTAAGAATATAATCCAGTGGTAGCCTTAGCAATGCATGTCCAATGAACGCTGAGCTTCTGAGGAAGCAACCTATATATGGCACTGAAAGGAGAGGTGTTTTTGTTTTGATCAAATTGAAATATCTACAATCCTTTTTCAGCATCCCTGACATCTTTAAATGATTCACTAATAATGTGCAGTCTTGTCTGCTCGTTCAACAGTCTGCAGCATTTTGCCATCACAAACTGATGTTTGGATTTACACTTTAATCCAGTACAACATTGGGCTCACCACAGAGCAACATGAGGGGAATCTGTTTGTAGCTGACATCTGCTGGTGTTTCCCAGCCTGGTGAATATTAACACAGAGAAGTCAACAAAAGCCCTACTTGGCTGGACGGCAGCTTGGAGTGGCCAAAAAAAGGTTTGTACACGCGGTAGTGAGACGTCTCTAGACCAACAGTCCCATCACAAACAATAAAGATAAAATAATGAAAAAGAGCAAACAAGTGAAAGGTGGACCGAATGGTGGAGAGAGGCTAGGCTGGCCTCTATTTATGACAGCCTATATGAATATGGTTTGAGGATGTTAAATGAGCAAAAGACTGCACATCTTGTCATTTCTGCAGTGGCAGCAGAGAAAGTAATGCATGAAAGTAAAAGACTGCAATAGGTCATTTTCACTTGCCTGTTTATTGACAACACAAATAACACACTGATTCATCCCTCCAAGGAGCTACACTTTATATTACTGATGTTCTAATTAACTAATTAACACATATATAACACATCCAGATAGTTACACTGTAGAGCTCTTAAATATCACATTTAAACCTCCATTGGCACGCTGGAATGTATTGTGTAACACTACTCATTTTCCCATTAGCAGTGATAACAGGGGCAATGTATCCTTTAAAGTCAGCGCTCTAAGAAAACCCCCAATTACGAGACAGAGGAGGTTATCAAAATGCACCAGGCTTGCTCGGGAGCGCGTCCCAGCTGGTGGTAAAGAGAGATGCATGCATATTCAGCTCAGCTACTCGTTCTTTCGGGAATGAGCAACGTCGGAGAGCACGACATGAAAATGTCGCTGAATTGCTGTTTCAGCACATGGTATTCAGAATATGAATCAGGATGTGTTATTTAATTAGAGGTGAATTAATTTGCAGACAAAAAAGCTGCAAATGTTTTCATCTTCATTTGAATTAATCCCGGTTTGAATGAAACCCGTTTTCAGTAGAGAGATGTTCTCCAAACACGAATAGTGTCTTGAAAGTGTAAATACAACATGCAGAACATGCTAGAGCAGCATCCCCGCCATGAGTAAATGAACAGAAGACGTGGCATCTGACTCCACCACCGGTTCCACAGGAGGCAATGCCTGCTGTTTTGCCGAGGGCTCTTCGATTTAGCGTAGAGTGAATGTGAGAGAATAGAGAGGCAATGAGGATGCTTGATTTTGCTGCCTCAGGCATGGGGTCCTGAGCAAAACCAAATGATGTAGTAAACCTTTAAGGCCCGAAGCTTATGCAGCTCTGATGAACAGACAGGCATGCTGGCAAACACACACACACACACACACACAAATACACGCACACACACGCACACAAAATACAATAATATTAAGCAAGCAGGCAGGCAGCAAAATATAGACATTTATATGCAGATCACACACACACGCACGCTCGTACGCACGCACACATACGCCAACTCAGGGGAATAGAGAGTAGCTCTTGGTTACACACCTTCTTATATTCTGTCTCACATCACAGCATCTCTAGCTCTCTCTCTCTCCCTCTCTCTCTCTCTCTCTCTCTCTCTCTCTCTGACACACACACACTTCAGGTAGTGGCTCTGTTTTATTCTCCCCTGTCCTGTTCCTTGAGGCACTTAGATCAGAGAGAGCGAGAGAGAGAGAGAGAGAGAGAGAGAGAGAGAGAGAGAGAGAGAGAGAGATGGTACAGCCAGTGGACTGTAAATCCCCCCCGTTCACCCCCATTCACTTTCCTTGCCTCCTCAAGGAAAAGTCATTATTAGTGCCTCCCAGCCCCCACGCCTTATCTCCCCAACTGCCTCCCACCCTCCCATCCACATCCTCTGGGACAGAAAAAAAGAAAAGAAAACAGATTTTCCTCCAGTGGGCTATACCTAATGTGCAGGCAGGACAGCGTGTTATGTCAAGGGCTTGTGTGTCTATAGCGTGTTTGCGTGTGGGCACCATATTATGTTTCTTTATAGAGCCCCATAGAGTAGCCTCAGCCTCTTCCGTTCAGTAGCGCTACGTCACGTAAGAAACTCTGTGCTGAACGTCGATGCATATACATGTAAGCGCATTCCGAAATTGAGAAGTGGACTTTCACTGGCTGTTAGCATTGTCACTCACAAAGTCTGTATGTGTAATTCTGGTGTGACGGTAGTGCAGTAGCCTGCTTTATTTACTAATTTCAGCTGTTACATATTTTAAGCACTAACGGTAGTCTACAGTACTTATCTAACAGAGCAATACCTGAAAGCAGCCAGAGTCATGTTTGTAAGTTTCTCAACAAAATCCTCTGTATAAGTACAATGTCCGACTTTGTCATTGAGTTACGTAGTTGGTTGATGTGCATGCCAATCAAAATACCTCTCCTGTCAAGTAGGCGGATCTTGACGCAGTTAGCCAGCACTGTGTCCCAGACTTTACGTAAGCGTAGCAGCCACAGCAATCCTCGCATTTGATGGTACTCAACATGGCTCCTAGCAGGATATAAACACACAAAGGGGTTCACTGTCCAGGGCATCATTAACAGCTACTACACTCTTGTAAGAGCTGTTGCCATTTAATACTGTATGGTCTGTTCACTTTCAAGTCTGTTATTTGTTCAGCGTATGCGGAGGAGCGGAGAATATCAGCTCTGCAGTGAAAATACCACTAGCCCACATCTGTTCAGTTCTCACGTCTCCTTATACCTTACACCTCCTTATACCTCTCTGTATCCTTCTCTATCCATCCTCAATACGCACCACGGTCGCCTATACTTTCTGTTACACATACAATGTGATTTGTGTTCAAACCAAGGTCTATTACTGTACATACGGACCACAGTGAAAACCATTACTCGGCCCAAAGGATATTCACCGCTTGTTGAGACCATGCATGGTCCCTAGTTTTAATAGTCAGGGTCCAAACTATATATTGAATCACTACGCTCCCAGGTGTGTTATTAACAGTCAGTAAGCTCTCGCAAACTACACTGTCTTTTTCTATTAGAAAGTTGCCATATGTTGTTTGCCTCCCACACCTGTGTACTGTGAGTCTTAATGTTCTGAGGGTCCACGTAAAGCCTGTTAAGCCCCCTTCACGCCCCGCCTAGTGGCAGTCTCCTGCGTTCCCTGTCTGCTATATAGGCACAGCCATCATGCACTCCTCATGCGCTCTGGGGCCGCTAGTTAAAGTCATCATGGCTACTCGCTGCCTCCCTCGCACTGCTCTCCATCTTCCTCCACCGCTCTCTCTCTCTCTCTCTTTCTCTCCCTCTCTCTCTAGCTCTCGTTCTCGCTCTCCCTTGACCCCCCCCCCCCCCACCCCCAAACACAGGCTGTTGCCTCCTTCGCGGTAAAGCTGCAGTTGACCTCCATTTTGTGTCAGGGAGGAAAAGTGGAGCATGTATGGCTCCTGCCGCCGGGCCTGCCACTCCAGCCGTCTGCCTACTCCCCGCAGACCCCCCTTATCTCCAGATCTCTCCTCCCCCCCCCCATCCCTTCCTCCCCACCTCCACCACGTCCTCCCTCTGCCTTGAGAAGATCTGTTTCTTCTTCTGTTGCCCCGTACCTCTGCTTGTTATCCGTCCGAGTAATGGAGGTGTCATAGTAACGGGAAACACAGGTGTAGCTCATATCAAGCATTTCATAATATATTCCATGGGCCGGTCGTTTCACTATAGTTCTGTCAGTGCCGGTGCACGGTTGATCACAATGGAGCGCTCCCATATTTTACCCTGCTATGACACCTCTGTGAAAAGACTCCATAGTCTGTCTAAGTTTCACTCTCATTCTCGATGTATGCCCTTTCCTCTATCAGCCTTGAAATATCCACACAGCAAATGGAGCCAGAGACCTCTGAATACCAGATGCTTTTGCCGAACAAAAAGCCAGTTTTAAATAATGTATCTGCTAATGACAATGCTGTAAACACAAGCATTCAGAAATGGATGTAAAGGGTTAATTCCTACAGGAGTGGTACCTCTGTACATGCAATAAGTATCCATTTCCGTAGCTTGTAGCTTAACTGACACACTTTACAGTCTTCATGTACAAGGGATGAATGGTAATGGAAGACCAAGGTGCTGCCAGTATTCTGAAAGGCTTTCTGTTATTTACAGAGTAAACCGTTTCTCTTTAATAACAGACTATAAATCATAGCTTGGGCTTTGGTTTGGTTTGCATTAATATCAGTGGCGGATTCTTTTACAATCAAATCAAATAAAGCAATATCATTTTTACTATGCACTGCACGCAGGAAATCATAACACTGTGCGCATTCACAGGGCCTCTGTATATCCACGGCTGTATACCAATTAATAGCCTGCCTTGCCTTATAAATTACACTGTGGTTAAACAGGGGCAAATCATTTATTAGCTAAATGAATTATACATATCAACACATTAGTAATACGGCAGCAGAGAGGCGGGCTTTGCATGTTTTCACTTATTGATATACAGTATCAGTTCTTTCCTGTCCTCCAAAAGCATGTATTTACCACGCAATGGCCCAGTGTGTTTCAGGGAATCCCCCTTTCTGTCTCACACCAGCTGGGATAAGCTCAATTCCCCTGTGATCCAGGAAAACAGGCACAGGCAGTTAAGGAGATGGGTGGCTGGTATAATGAGCACCACTGCAGTAGAAGCCTCATTCCACAACCCATACATTAGTATTACATTAAGGTACATTATTTTCTCAATACCCT
>JAODUH010051040.1:10000-18962 GCA_027564835.1 Typhlichthys subterraneus
CAATAATACCCTTTCTTAGCATGCTTCTGTGCATGCATGTGATTTGTGCACCGCTGTGTGCATGTGTATATGTGGGCCATCTGCATCGGTTTGTTTTCTTGTCTTGGACTGGTTTGTTGATGATACTTTGATGTATTAAGTCTAATTTGCCTAGTCAGAGAACATGGAATAAGTGTAGTCCAAGCATTCATTTGTTTTAGCTCACAAAATGGCCAGCCAGCTGTTTCCATGGATTCCAATCATGTTCAGTCAAGATAGAATACGACAATACTGTAGAACCTATTTAATCTAAGAATTGTTGTGTGTGTGGGCGTAGCATGCATATGCTATGTGCATTAGTTTAATAGTGGAATTCTACATGCACTGATTGTTGGTTGTAGGTTACGAGAATCTTGTTTTTATGTGAGATACATGAAGAAGAGAAAGTTATATTTGCATGTAAGACAGGTAATATATTTGGAAGTACATTATTTGGTATTGTGTATGTCCCTGGGTGTTTTTAGTATCATCTCAATACAAACCTATTGGATGCAACCAAAAAGCACTCGATTTACTATATTTAGTTACGGTATATGGAGGGATTTGTGACATTCACATGTCAATAGATAGTCATATAATATTTTGTTTAAGAACAGGCATTTTATTTTAATGTTTCATGTATTTTATACATTCTCTGTATATCAATGACTTTATAGTAATTCATTCTGTATATTAAGGGTTTTAATCTAAGGTGCGTGTTTGCATGCGTGTGTGCGAGCGTGTGTGTGTGTGTGTAATTGTTAATGAGATAATGCCCTGGTGCCAACTTTGACCTACATACATAGTGGAGCCCTCTACTGTACTGACCAGTCACACCAATAAAGCCCCAGCCATAGTTCTCTGCTCTGCTCTCAAGAGTAGCAATACACTGAGCTCCAGCCATGCACGGCGAACAGAGCCCAAAGCGCAATGGCTCCTGCTCTCTTTTAACACTCCCTCACTTTCAATTTCTGTCACGTTTAACTGTGTCAATATCACATGCTCACCATTTATGACCATAAACGCATTGATAGAATATAGTCAACAATGCAAGCTGGTTATCCAAGAAATGTGAAGCATAATCAAAACAATAACCCTTGCATGTTGGGTTTATCTGTGTCAGGACACAGAATGCAGCGACACATCTGTGTGTTGCTCCAGAGCTGTTAGTCTCTCACATGATGTATGAGTGAATGGAGATAGTGTAAAGGCAGAAAGAACTGTTCCCTTCAGACTGATGGATGGAGGTCTCCTCAAGGACTTTCCTCAAGGTGGCCTGCTTGTGTGAGTGACGATATCATGTCTGTGTGTTATGGTTACACAGGCCACATGAATCAAGAAAGATATTTTTCGCTTCTGAGGTTCTGAAGTATCTTAAATCCCCTCCCACCCAAACTAAAAGGCCATTATTTGTTCAGTTTCATGTCTCTGAGCAAAACAATGGCACTCCAGAGTGCCAAATATAATCAATTAATTTGACATGCTGTTAAGTGTCACTTTTATTAAAGCAATCTTTGATTTTGCTTTTTTTTTTGTGACATGTCACATTTTAGCTTTATTTCCATAGTGTAAACATGCCTTTACACTAAATGTTTTATTTTTATTAGTTTCCAATCGCCACGTAGTCCTTTTGTTGAGAGAAACTATACCAAGTCTCCCGGTCACTGTTTGAATGTAATCGCCCTACGCATTTGAACATGTGACACTTACATAAACCTTTAGGCAGAGGACTTTCAACTGACAACATATGCAGCTGTTCTGAACAAAAAGTAAACGGCTTCTTGAATTAAAACAATGATAGCTCACTTGAATGATCTGGTTTTGTTGTTGAATAGCCTTTTCTTCTTTGATTTCCTTTGCTAGTTCAGTGCGCAGTGAGCGCCATGGCAGGTCCACCCTTGGTGTGTGTTAGTGTGTTCAATGAGGCAGAAAACATTGTCTCCTCGCAGCCGTCCACCTGTCTGACCTGGGGAGTGTGTTTATCCTCGGGCCGCGGTGGCTGACCTTGGTGACTCATGATAGTCTGAGCAGTCTGTCTCGGACGCCCAAACCTCCCTCTCTCTTTGCCTGCCTCCCATGACAAAAGTCTCTTGGGTCAGTGCCTCTTTATACAATGTATTACCTCACACTCATTTGACCCATTGTGGATATTATTCCTGCATGCTTTCACAGTGTATTTAATCATCTCTGCAGCGTATTGCTTGTGTTCTGTTCTTTTTTATTGTTTTACACATACTGTATCTCCTCATAAAAGCTACAGTATATCCTTCCCTTTGCCCTCTCTCTCTCTCTCTCTCTCTCTCTCTCGCTCTCTCTCTCATTCCAAGTTATCTCAGTACAGCGTCTCTCAGGCCCGAGCTGGCAGACCCAGGCAAGCAGGCGATGACAGTTGTATTAGCAGTCGATTGTGAGGTCACTTTCGCTCAGCTCCGCCGAGAATCAGCATCCTTGGCTGAGAGAGAGCGAGAGAGCGAGAGAGGGAGAGAGCGAGATAGGGAGGGCGGGAAGGAGACGTGGAGACAGTGATACTAGAAGGGTAATGTCGATACTCACAGTAGAAAAGGAGTAAATATAGGGAATGGCGGGGATAGCCGAGGAAGAGGTCAAATAAGAACACATTGATAGTACAGTAAGATGAGGAATGAACACGCTACCTTAGAACATACCAGTGAAGCTGTCACTACAAATTTAAATAAATTGACATTTATTACTGTATTATTATATTATATAATCCAGAAGGCTTGTCTGTCTGTACTAGAGGGAAAAGGGTGCAGTGTTTATATGCATTTGTACATGTGTGTGTGTTCGTGCACATGGCATGTGTGGGTGTGCATGTGTGTGTGCATGTGCAAAAAAAAAACCTTGATTGACATTCCATCCGTTACATCACCATGGCAACAAGTGGGCCATGGTGAGTGTGTGTTCCCCCCTAAGAGCTTTTAGCGGTGCGGCTGGCAGGAGAGTGCGTGAGAGAGAGAGAGAGAGAGAGAGAGAGAGGTGGGGATGAGAGGGAGAGAGAGAGAGGTAGAGAGAGTGGGAGAGAGAGACTGAAGACTTTTCTAGTCTGTCACCGAGTTTGCTTTTAGCACCGCAGAAAAAAAACTAACATCAAACAGAGTCCTCCCCCCCCCCACCCCCTCCCCCACAGATGTCCTCAATCAGCATGCACACACACACGCACGCACACGTACACAGTCAACACAAATCAGCGGCTGACCGGATTTTCAAATGCGGTATAGTAAGTTGTGGTTATGAACACGATATCAGACAATCATCCAGCGACTGATGGATCTTTGGAGCCTAAATAGTGTCTGTCACACTTTGCTAGATTGGGGAAGGGAGTGTTAGCATCTCTAGCTAATTGTTGCTCCCGCTCTGGGCCAGACGTCTATAGTTTGCAGCGGCACTGTGCTGGATTACACTTGTTAACAGTGGCTTCAGGTCGGAATGAACACTTCTCCATATGGTGCTTGTCTCCGCAGAGTCATCCCCACGCAGCACGCACAGTGTTGTCTCGACAGCAGCTCCTGCATTGTTGCACAAAGAACCTCTCACATCCCACATCAATATTCAACATCCTCAACCACTCCTCACCCGGTCATATCAGAGTGTGTGTGTGTGAATGTGCATTCCTCTCTCTCTATCTCCCTCTCTCTCTCCCCTACCATACTGAGCTGGTGAGCATACACGTCCAGTGTAGGGCACTAACCCCAGAGTCCCCTTGAAGCTTCTGTACTTGGTACCCCGGAGACGTAGCCTTGTAAGACCTTCCCGATATTGCAAGTGCCCTGATTTGTTCCGCTCTACAAAGTAGTCTGGAAAATGAGAGGGCACCATTAGGTGTCTGCATCTTCCACTAATCAGAACACAACATTACACGGTCATTTTCAAATATATGCTCAGTATAGCAGATGATTGGACCACCTTTACATAGCCGGCCGATAAAGTCTTGGACATACAGTAGCGCAGGCTAACTAAGTCAATACCTGCCTACATGACAAGCGAGGTATTTTGATTGACATGTACGACGACCAATACGTAACTTAATGACCAAGTCAGATGTCAAACTTACAATGAGGAATTCTATGGAAAACGTAACGACCGGACTTGTAAATCTGTAAAATTAGTATTCTACGGTTACTGCTTAAAATAAATGGACATTTTTTAAATGAGAAAATAAAGCAGTGCACTAACATTGCACCGGACATTACGGATACAGACTTGTGAGTGACAATGCTAACAGCTAATGAACATCGACATCCTGAAAGTGTCGCTCTTAAGTGGGTGTCGGACGTTCTTAGAGACGTTCAGCACAGAGTTGCTTATGTGACGTAGTGTACGTGGACGGAAGAGGCTGAGGCTAGACCACCTTCAACCCACCAGAATAAGAGCTATGTGCGGGTGATGTTCTGAACATAAACATTTAATTCTCTGTTCAGTGTCTCATAGAAAGAGTTCACAGGCTGATATGCAAAGTACAGTGAAATCCATAGTGATGTGTGTGTGTGTGTGTGTGTGTGTGTGTACACCCAATACTTACTTAAGTATTGGGTGTAAGTTGTTTTGATAGTTGGGTATGCGGCACACACATCTTATTAGTCAGCCAAGCACCGCATGGATAATGAAAGGGACTCCAACAGAACTTTTTCTGTCTCCAGTAGAGTTTGTTGGCATGAAGCACTTCATAGATATTCATATCTATTGCTCTTTTGGAGTCTTTAGATCCACTTCATCATATTTATCTGCCGTTCATGTTCATGTTCCTGAATGGCCGTATTTCTATGCTTCAACATGCCAAGCTACTGTAAAGTAGATTCACATTTGCACAGGCACTGGAAAGGAATTTCAGTTTCTACTTAACCGAAGCTTAGAGATTCTCCTGCCTGTAGTCACTTAGATTTTTATGAATATGACATTCCAGAACTTTTTCTTAATCATCAATGTTCAGTTTGAATGGAGGGGAAAATGGGAAAGGTTATGTGACATTATCATTTGACTAGATTGCCTTTATGTGGAACCAGTCGCAAAACTATAATATGAATCTTCCCTAGATGTACCAGTAAAGCTGCCTATTCATTGTTAGCATGGTAGAATAGTTTTGTATTTGCAATCATACATTAAAGGTATTTCCAGATTCCAGAACTAAATTCAGAATTTTAATTAAAATCCCCTTCAAAGCCTTATTGACTGAATATTTAATTGTGAAAGTTAGTGAAGAATGGAGATTAAATCACACCTTAAATATGAAGGGTCAAACTGGCTTCAGAAATGTATTCTGTGTAATTTTTCTGACATTTTTAGTGAAAGTGAGCTGTTATGTTGCCTTTGTGTCAAAGAACAGATGGTAATGGCTTTTTTATATTATTGGACTTCCTGACAGTTAGTCTCTAAGTTCTAATTGATTCACTTCAAATATTTATGGTTGAGGGTGCTTGACTGACAGTTCAGTCCAGGAAATATTATTGAGTTGGACATACTGTGACTGGGCACATTTGTTTGTGGGCACCACCCACGTTCACAGACCCCTTCCTTTCTGCTGTCAGTTAGTGTTATGGTTAAGAGCAGAACCGATAAAAATGGGCAATGGTGCTGTTTGTAAGCCCCAAGGCTGTGCAGATTACAGTTTCCTCTCTCTGGAAAATATACACACACCACTCACACAAGCATGCACAAATGCAGACACACACACACACACACTATGTCATATCATATGAATTTGTTATACTGTACAGTGTGTATTAGCTATTGCCTAAAATAATATATTATTAGTATCTTGGGTGAGTGCTAAGTTTACTTATATGTTGATGAAGAACAATTTATATTTCAACTAACTAGCGGAACAACAAGGAGTGTATTTCTTTTTAACTAAACACATTTTTCGTATGTAATTGCAGTAACATGCAGCCGACCTCATGTAAACACATGCCTTCCCTTTTCACAGTTTGATGAGGTCCATTAGAAGCTAATGCTGGCAGTTATACCTGTATTTGGCAGGTGCCATCAAATCTTTCCAAGACATACTGATATTCAAAGAGACAAATCCACAAATATGGCAGAACACGAGCTTAGCTGCTGCTCTTTCAACGGCTCCTGGGCAGGTAGCATGGCTTTATACTTTAGCTGTGGAATCCTAAAGTTGGTGTCTGCAGGTATTCTGATTCAGATCAGTTTAGTTTGCTGAGATTATAGTCTGGAAATCCTATCTGTTCACATTAACGTTTTCACAGTCATCCTGCTTACAGACCAATCAAGGTGGGTTAGTGAGATGACGTTGAAGTCAAGCGTGTTTCTAAATGTCTGTAGAGCTAGATGAGGCCATCAAAACAGTTGTAGCAATGCTGATTGTCTGAAGACTCTCAACAATGCATTGAAGTTTTGATCCTATCTCCAGACATTATACTTTCTGAGTGATCTGGCTAAGAGTTATTTGGGTCATATCTCGTATGTGCTAATGTCTAGCTTGATTTGACCTATACTGAAGACCAGAATATAGTATAATACGTCATGCATTCTATTATATGCATTAAGTGATTGTCCCATTGACATTTTGTCAGAAGCATTCACATGACAGCTTGAATCTAATGGAGAATATTGCTACAAATGTGAGTCCATTGTTGTTCTTTCGAAAGGTTTCTTTAGCCTGACCTATTCAGGGGAACACATGCTGAGCCGTGACTTGAATACATCACAGCCGAGTATAACCTTGGAAGGCATTCCCCTACTGCTCAAGCTGTGTCTGCTGTCTATATTCCTGCCTATAGTCTGAAAAGATATTCTCTCAACTCTTTCTTTGAGGGATCAGCACAGTTCAACAGCCACCGATGGTCTTACTTAGCCTGGCTCCGCCCGACTATTCTCTCAGCAAAACATTTTCACTGAGATAATAGTCTGGAAACCCTTATGGTTTTCACAGCCACCCTGCTGGTGGACCTACTGTATGAGCGTGGGTTTGTGAGATGACGTTGAAGGCAAGCATGTTTAGAAGTGGTGGTAGAGCTAGATGAGGCCATCAAAACAGTTGTAGCAACGTTAATTGGTTAAACGGTGTTTAAAAACTAGACATCTACGGCCAGTAGGAGGCACTTGGAGACACTTTCTAATGAAGCGTGTTCAGACCATATTCACAAAGTAAATATTGGATCTGGTTACACTAGGCTAGTTTTAAGTACACCTAAATGTTCCTAGACTGCATTTACTAGCAAAAAGTGAACTCCTACATTGTGTTGGTGGGGCAGGATAGTCTAGTGGTTAAGGGGGTCGACATAAGGGGATAGACTCCGTGAAAGACTGTGGGTTAAATCAGCAAGCCCATCCTCCTTGAGCAAGATGTGTAATCCCTGCCACTGGATAAAAGCTGAGTGACCTGACTGTAATTGTTTTCGTTGTGAAATTGGTTAAACTGGACTTTACTTTGAGGCCAAATCATTATTTCCACCCCCTGGATTACATATTTATTCATGTGCTGGAGTGCTAACTAGCATGCTGACAGATCACACGCTCTTCTTGACGACGGCTCTCTTTGAAGTGCGTGATGCGACGCGTCGGTAGTCCACTGCCTCACTACGGGGTCACTGTGCCGTCTCGCAAGGTGAGCAACGGCCAATGAGGCGTCCGCTAATGTCTTATCGACTGGGTGCCACTGAGCATGCCTGGTCCGGGGGGGGGGGCGGCGGGTGTAGGTGGCGGGTGCGAAGCTATTTGAAGACCCCCTGCTTTGACTTGCACTCCCACACACATACACACACAAGCGCACGCACACACACACACACTCATACTGGCATGTTGGAGGTGAAACAAAAAGTGTAGACAAGCAAAAAGTCACTATTGCTTGTATTTTGTGTAATATGTGTGGCCAGCCTGCAGCTAAATACATGGATGTTTATTCCTTGTGCTGTTTGTTACTTGGCTGATGTGTGTGTGTGTGTCTGCGTGCGCGTGTGCGTGTGTTTGCGTGTGTGCGTGTGTGTGTGCATTTGTTGTAAAGTTGCTTTAATGCCCTGCATATCCCGGACAGCTTCAGGAGAGCAAGCGGGCCGTGACATACTGAGCCCCTCTGGGGAAAAAAAGCTCTCCCTGCCATGTGCTTCCTTTGATGAAAGTATGTCACAGCCTGAGATACAGCCGTTTGATGTGGCGCAACGTGATTTGAGGATGTGACACAAGCGCACGCACGCACGCACGCACACACACACACACACACACACATGCAAATTTTACTCTCATCAGGTGCTTTGTTTGGAAATGCTTCTTTTTTTTCTGTCTTCCATGTGGGCAGTGCGTTTACTCCTAATACAAAACCATGTATCTAAACACCATCCACAGAGAACACCTTTTGTTCCAGGGAACTGCATCTTGCCTGCAAGCGCTGTTCATTCACAGAGACAAGAGGAGCAGGCTTATAGACTATAGCGATAACACACGTGGTCCATATAGGAGAGAGGCGGCCTTCAGGGCTTGACCCCTAACTGACCCCTAGCTATAGCCGTGGTGCATGCGGTTCCACAGCTGAGCCTCTCCTTGACTGCAACAACGGCCCCTATCCCTTAGACCCCATGTAGCTGTTGGCTATAGCAGCTCCTTATTAAACCCGCTATAAACTCATGTTCCCCTCTCCCATGTGAGCTGTGGCCAAAGGCACGCTGCTGGTGAGAGAGGGAGAAGAAGTGAGGGCGGGGAGGGGCGGGGGTGGTGGGGGGTTGGGGGGGGGGGACAGGGGTATAGGAAAGAGAGGGGAATCAATCCAGTGTCAAATGTTCTGGCCCCACAGAGGCGCCACCAACACAGATTACACTATAGCCCTGGTGGTCCATCTGTCCGGTGTGCATACTGACAGACGTCACACACAAAGCACTGACAGTGCAAGGAGTCAGTTTCTCTCTGACTCCTTGCACTCTCTCTCTCTCTCTCTCTCTCTCTCTCTCTCTCTCTCTTGCTCTCAATCTCT
>JAODUH010051050.1:0-18961 GCA_027564835.1 Typhlichthys subterraneus
AGGTTGAGGTGGTTTGTGTTAGTCAAACCTACACCATGAGGATGAGGTGGTTTGTGTTAGTCAAACCTACACCATGATGTTGAGGTGGTTTGTGTTAGTCAAACCTACACCATGATGTTGAGGTGGTTTGTGTTAGTCAAACCTACACCATGAGGATGAGGTGGTTTGTGTTAGTCAAACCTACACCATGAGGATGAGGTGGTTTGTGTTAGTCAAACCTACACCATGAGGATGAGGTGGTTTGTGTTAGTCAAACCACAGTATTATGGATACTGAATCTTGATTCAGATTTAATAACTGGTCTCTAGTGTGTGCATACATTTGATGTCCCCCAAAGATGCAGTTTAATTTAATAGCAAAATAACAGAAGAAGTGGAGTTGCCATGGCGTTTCTGATCACATCTGCTCACAGCGCTGGGCTGCCGACGGGCAAAATGGTAATTTCACGGCCGACGTTTTGGCACGAGGGGAACAACAATGCACCGCCAAGTGTCCATAATGGCCTGCCTGCCTCCTCTTTAATGGTTTAGCAGTGTGACAGTGTGCTATTTGCAGATTACCAGGGATGGCCGTCTATCTTGTCAGTGCAGCGCAGGAAGGCTGACAGCTGCCACAGAATAAGGCTGCAGACACGTTCGGCCCTTATCTGATAGGACGTGGGCACACAGCACAGAGGACTGAACTAATTGCACTTTGTGTTTAACTTTGTGTACTTTGTGTTGAGTGAATAACATGCAGCCACTACAAATCTGAAAGCTGCACGCGCCTCACAATGATACTGAACGATGTTAGGAAACCTTTGACTACAGTATGTAGCGCCCTTGACCCCATAACCATCCACGCGCTGGTGGTGTTGAAAGGATAACATTATTATTCCGTTTTAATTAGTGTATTGTGTGGTTTGTTGTCTTCTGTTAGGTTTTATTGTGAGCTACAACCTACTGTATATCATCTATTGTAGGCTATATCATGGTGAAGACATGCATCAAATAATCAAATAAATACATGTGGTTTAAATACCAAGAAGGATGAAAAGATTTAAATGTCAGCGTCAGGATGGGTTTATGGCTTATTTGTTACTTCTACCTCGCTTAAAATAAGCACGTTTTTCAGAACACTGGAACTAATCTTAGGTCTGTTATTGTTTGAGTCACTATAAGCTGCTGTATCTCCAAAACAAATAGTAATGCACGAGGCATTTCTCAACAATACCCAATACCATAGAGTGTTTGTCTTGGAAAGAAATTGCATCAGATTAAAGGCACAATAGGCAATTTTGGTGCAGTGTATAACCAGCACTCAATGAAAGGTTTCACCAATCAATTCAGATTTTCATCAGAAGAAGAATCAGAAGGTATAAATATACCTCCCTTCCTTCTGCTATACACCCCCCTTCCCCAAATAAATAAACCTCCTTTCTCTTCTTGTACATTTTTATTTATATTAGCACTTTATTGGTAGACCTCAAGGAAGTATTTTCTGTGAAATTTTATACATGTTGTAAATACCCGGGTTTATTACACAATGTCTGTTGCAAAGGTTATCCCCATAGTTAGCCCTAATGACATGCTGCTGTTGTTATCCCAGCAGAAGGTTGGCTGCGTAGTGTCACTGGTGTATGATCTATTCTACTGTTGACTAATGCACTGTTTGTAAGTCACTGTGGAAAAAAGCGTCTGCTAAATTATGTAAATGTATGTTGTGCGGCCAATCTGCGGCCGCACAACATACAGCAAAGGCCTTTTCAGAAAGGCGCGGGTGTCATCACTGCAGCTTTTTTTCAACCCACCAATCAGATGGGGCAGGACTCACCGGGGTAACCAAGAAAACAAGTAGGAAGTCAAGTTGAGAGGAGTAGCTAGTTTTGGCCGGAACCAATCTGTCGACTGTTTGTCGACATCTCACAATATCACAACATGGAAATAAAATCGAATGTGTATGAGATTGTTTTTAGCTTGCTAGGTGGTTAATGTTGTCATTCAAGATATTGTCATAGAAACAAAACCTGTGCCCTGCCAGCGCTAAATTGCCAGAAAAAGGTGCTATGTGGACACGGGGCCATATAGGCATTAGATATGCATTCCTTCATTTGAACTTATCAGTGTCCATCTTTTTTGTCAAATGACTCCAGCGTTGAGTTAGCCCAACACTGTTTTTAGATTGAAATGTGTTGACTTGAGTAGCCTATATAATAATGATATATTGATCACAAGAAAGAAGGTTGACTTGCCACAGCATCACCAGGCAATCCCGATGTGGTCTGAGTGTTTGAGGGACATCAGCGGCAGAAAGAAGAAAAGCAATAAAGGCTTTTGTAACAAACCTCCCCCTTGATGAAAAAGTGCGAGGTAGCCTACAATTTCGGCTGTGTGGAATGGGGCTTTATTCTGCTGATAAAATCTATTGGGGGAAGATTATGTGGCCACCATTAGAGAAAGCCCGCTTCGCAATGACGCTCAGATACCCCGTGTCTTTCAGAAATTGCCCTTTTATTGGGGGCAATGTGTGCAATGAAAGCACTCTAAGGGGTACAGGCAGTGCAGTGGAAGCTATGGGCTCGTGCAGCTCATGTGGAGTGCTTTACATGCTCTGCTGTCATGATCGTTCTCACACAGCAGGGCCGGCAGTCACACAACACAGTACAGCCGGCATCATCCATCCACTGGTGGGCTGTTTATGGGAGGGCCGATGCACCAGTATGATGCACATAGAAACTGCCTTGACTTGAGGCTTTTCCTCAGATGTTGAATATGTAGACTTATTAGGTTAGTAGGTTTATTTAAAGTGTAATGGCACCCTAAACTGTGTTTTGTTTTCTCTGTAATCTAAGTAATGTGATCTCTGAAGAGACACATCAATGCTAGTGTTAATGTTAATTCAATTCAATTAAAAATAATAATTGTTAATAATGTTAAAAATCGGCATTCTATTGGCTGAAAACAGAACTAGACGTCATAGCAGCTAAAAATCATCCCAGGACCACACTTAGTACGCTCATACGTCTTCACATTCAAATGTTAACGTTAATGGGGTCCCCCTCTCAGCCCCTCCCCTCACTCAGCTCCTTCTCACATTTTTCAGGCTCAGAGCTGGGGGGGCAGATACACTTAATACAATGTGCAAACATTATTAAATGTTAATAATTATTAAAATTAATTATTGTAATTAAATTTATTGGTTGCTTATGCTGAATAAACCATTTTTATATACAGTGTGCAAAAGCTGTACCTACATCCCATCATATAGCGGAGAATAGTACACGGCATCCGGCACATGACGTTTGCATGAATATTAACATCTGGAGTCTGATTGTTAACCCAAAGGGTTAGTAAACACAACAATGGTGGTGTTGCATTTATGTTAAATTGTCTAAATTCACGTTGCAGTGTTTATCACAAGATAATCAATTATCTCACTTCCTTTTAAAAGCTGCTCCAATCATTTTGCAAGTTGATGAACTATCTCCTACAAGAATATTTTTCACGCTGTTATTCTCCACTCAGATATAATGTGCATGAAATATGTTTTCAGCTTATGGCTTTCCAGATGGCCTGGAGAAGGTTGTAAATTATCATCATACACCCTGCATTCATCTGCTTAGCCTGAATACCAGAGCAGGTGATCCATGAACAGGTCAATATGGGAGCAGGAGTTACAGATTCACAATGTTTTCTGCTGTTACGGTTCACTAACCATAATAAAATAGCACCATTTTAGATTGCTGTATTAGCTATACCTTCATGAAATGCAATAAAGCATTTATATGTTTACTATTGACAAATGCACTGATTGGACGTTGCTCTGGAAAACATGCTAATTATTGTAAAAATAAAGATATGAATCTATTCACACACACACACACACACACATCCTCTACGGCATTGTCATATTAATATGTGTTTATTGCAATATAAGAGAAGTTACTCAGGAACCGATACTGTTTTAGCTTAAATTCTTTTATTTTGATTCCTGCCTTTTGCTTTGAAAAGCACCCTGCCGAGAATGTGAGTTTTTAAAATAATTGAGTATTTAGTATGCCAGTAAATAAACATAATAAACAACTCAAGTGTACACATTGACATTGTTCACACCATGCCTTGGGGGCGTAAAGCAAAAGTCTTGTTTCTTCTTTTGTCTGTCTAACAAAGAACAGTGGAAGCCATAGAGAAAGCCCCTGCTGAGAGGGCAATAAATATGTGTGTGCTTAGAGCCCAAACATCAGCTCTCAGCCTAAGGTGTGATTATTTAGGGATTAATCACTGTTTACTGCTTCCGACAGCTACAGTATGTCATCTTCTCAGGGAACACGGAGAATCAAAGTGGCATCGCCTGCAACATCCACGGCCTTCATCTGTCCTCATTAACAAATTCCAATTCAGGACGTAAATGAAATGAAATGAAGAGAAATACACACACAGGTATTTGAAGGATGTTGTGGCGGGTGTGGTAGAGGTATGTGTGTGGAGTGTGAGCTATTTGCATTGTTTTATCTATAAAAGCCTTGCTGGCTATAGCTAACGTTTGATTTCTCTGTTTGTCAGCTCCCAGGCTCAATTGATTATGTGGTGCAAGCTCAGCAGTCCGTTCTGAACCGTAAGTCACTGGAGATTGTTCCACAATCCATGTGGTCCGGAGCGGGCTTCTGATGACAGGGCTCTAGTCGTGTGTGTGTGTGTGTGCGTACGTGCACATACTGCAGACTCACATGCCCTCTTAAAAGATGTAGTCAGCGATTGTAAGCTAATAACACTTTGTGTGCGAGCTAAAAAAATAACCTGGTGTTTCTACACAGCCTTGTTATGGCACAGGTGTCCATGTCGTCCAATGTGGGGGAGGGGGAAAGGGGGCGGAGCTTCTGAGGGAGGACCCTATGGTTTCGAAGGAACAGGTGTTGCCGCATTGATCGAGCTCATATCTCAACCCTCTTTCTCCATCGCTGACTGGCACTTCAAGCACCCTTCAGCTGATGAGCCGGTGATGACGTCATCAACAGACTGATGCATCCTGGGAAGACAGACACTGCCCTGCTCTAGCCTCGCTGGCTGAGGAACACCTGAGATCAGATAATGCTACGCCAAGTCCTCCTTGCGTGCATGCGCGTGCGTGTGCGTACATGTGCGAGGACACAACGGAACATGTTTTTTTTTGGAATGAGCGACTTTTGTCATTTAGCAGAGGCTTTTATCTAAAGTGACTTCCAGCGAGTACAATACCCAGGGCTGCTCTCAGATGAGAGACTTCAGACTAGACAATGTGAACACCTGGAACACCTCTAACCCCCCCCCCCCCCCCCCAACCCCCACCTTACCGTTGCTGTCATCATACGCAATTAGCATACGTTGGAAATGTGCAGATGATGTCGAGAGCTATCAGGCTGCTAAGGCTCATGGTGAAGCACAGTGGAGCTACAGGTTCCAGTCTGCCCGCTAAACCAATAAAGAAGAAAGATGTACTTTAGCAGTAGGCTAATTGCAGTGCAATTTAACATAATTGAATTATCCCTCTAAATAAAATTGATGAATTAGATTAATTAATAATGAATGAATTTATTATGAGTGGCCAACATGTACATTTCCTGAAGCTGTTCTCTATAGAATGCAGAACACAAATACTGGGCTCAGAAAGATTAATTAAAGTTAATTAATTAATAAATTAAGTAATAAAATATACATTCCTATTGCTCATGACATTTCAGGCTAGTACGAAGAATTATAAAACCCTCTTAAAAGATGGTGTGGAGGTGTTTTCACAGATCTGGACCTATCTGGACTTAATTCAACTTCATGCTAACTTGTGCTGTCATAACCAACTGAAGACAGCCTAAATTAGTGTTAGTTAACTCATGCTAGCATAAATAATTCAAAATAGCATTAGAAAGCTTGAGTCAAAACGACATTAACTCACTCTACCTTGTGATAACTCACTTAAGAGTTAGTTAGGTTATTTACTATTATGCCGCTTTTCCACTGCTGGTACCAACTCAACTCTACTTGCCTCTATTCCCTTTAGGGAGCTTTTCCATTGCATAGTATCAGCTCTACTTGACTCTATCTGCCTCTGCACGGGTCTTTTTCCACTGCAGATAATACCCACTCAGTTGTACCTGCTCGCCATAGTGACGGCGCTGTTCGAACCACTAGATTGGTAGCCTAGTTTATTTTTTAAATTGTCCCTACCTTGGAATGTCCTTCGGTAGCCGTGTGCAGCCAACAGTTCATAGATACTGTATCTTGGTCAAGCGTCACTTTATGTGAGTTGTCCTGTCCGTCTCTCAGTAGATAACATGATTATGTCGTCGACAACCGAGAACAATCTGCACT
The DNA here is from genome assembly GCA_027564835.1 of Typhlichthys subterraneus. NCBI lineage: Eukaryota > Metazoa > Chordata > Actinopteri > Percopsiformes > Amblyopsidae > Typhlichthys > Typhlichthys subterraneus. Next base: position 6,321 of record JAODUH010051050.1, read on the forward strand.
TCCTTAATTGATCACGTCGTGGTATCACGTTTTGCAATTTAATTAAAAGGTAAATAAAAAGCTGCGGCTGCTTCAGTAGTTGCCGTATTTATGTTTGTGTAGCGTAATGACAAAGTGATTAGAAAATTCAATCAGTATTCATTGTAGCATTGCAGCAGTAGCATTGTTGTCACCTCACATTTTGGTATCGTCTCAGCTTGCTTGGAACCTCGACAATGCAGATGCTTGAAAATTTACCTTTTGAAAAGATAACTTTTGCCCAATGGAAAAGCAAAAAAGGCGAGTCGAGTTGAGCTGGTGCCATAAAGAGGAAAATATCCAAAAGCGAGTAGAATCGAGGTGAGTTGAGCCATTAGTGTTCAAAGACAGAAGCACAGGAATCTGGGAAAAAGGGGTGGTTAGGTTTCTTTTTTTTAATTCTAGACAGCTGTGTGCATGCTTTCCTTTTCTGCAACACAGAATGGTGTGCAACACTGTAATGGAATCACGCGCATGTGAAGCATCTGCTTCTTCCACAGCATTCTCCAGTTGTTCCGTTGTAGAGGATTGGAATGGAAAAGCTACACATGGCAGGAGCTGCAAATGAAGCACCATATGTAGATTGTGAATGCAAATAACACTCTTGCTTTCATATGGGTATACAGCTGCACATTAGCTCACCAGGGATGGTGACGAGAACCAGTCGATTAGCAGTGTGGGGAGCGCAAAGACGTGCTCCCTGAAGGTGGTGTACATTATGACCCTGAGTTCAAGCGAGCACAGCCATATAGCACACGCTGTGCCATCACATTTTAAGCTGTATGTTCTAAACTTCAACACGTCTCACCATGGCTTGTATCTTCATCTTGCTTGGATGAATCGTGCCGACGTTGCTTGCTTCTCCTGTTCAAAGAGTTTTCACCGCAAAATCGACTTGCGCTTTTTATTGCAGTTTCTCTCTCCTTACACGTGTTGTTCTTACATACAATGCCATGTTTTTAGGCGCAAAGTGCGACAAAATTTTGCCTAAAACAGACACTAGCTAGCTCGTTACAGTAGTACATGAGGCCCAAAGGGTATTATCTTAGCATCGCTGACTCCACCTTTACTGTAAGCCAGAGAGGATGTTTGCCGTGTTTCAAACTGCAGCTGTACAGGGTTCTGCAACTGGCTGTCAAGTTGGTTTATTAGTTCTACTTCTGGTCATTCTTGCATTGGACGTTTTCATTAAATGGTAAATGGGCACATTTATCCAAAGGGCTTTACAGTATTTTGCCTTACATTCACCCATTCACACACACACATTCATGCACCGATGGTGATTGCTGCCATGCAAGGTTCAACCAACCACCAGGAACAGTTAGGGGTTAGGCATCTTGCTCAAGGATGCTTACAGGTAGGTCAACACCGGGGTTTTAACCCACAACCTTATGGCTGGGTTCCCAACACCCAGACCACTAGACCATTCTGCATTAGAGTCCACTTGCAGGTTAACCCAGTGTTCGAAAATCAAGCTGCACTGGAGTGAGATGTGTTCCTCTCCTCGGACTACATCCCTCCCCTTTACCTTACATCTGCCTACAGTTTACAGTACAGTTGTGTTTCACACCTCAACACTGAGGCTGCTCCAATCGACTATTGCTCTCTCAACTCAATGTTTTTCTGAGGTTATAGTTGGATTATGGAGACCCTGTTTGCTTTAGCGTTGGCACAGACACTCTGGATGTGATGACTTTGAAGTCAGCCGAATGTTGGTGGTAGAGCTAGATCAGGGGTAGGCAACCCTGGTCCTAGAGAGCCGCAGCCCTGCATGTTTTAGATGTCTCCCTGCTCCAACACACCTGATTCTAATGAATTGGTCGTTATCAGGCTTCTTACACATTAGAATCAGGTGTGTTGGAGCAGGGAGACATCTAAATCATGCAGGGCTGCGGCTCTCTAGGACCAGGGTTGCCTACCCCTGAGCTAGATGAAGCAATTCAAACAGTTGTAGCAACGCCAATCTGGTAAGAAGTTAAAGTCTTAAACACCAGTGTCCTCCTCCCCTACTGTAAAGAGTCTTGAAGTCATCCTGGACTATCTTGAACTATTGTGCACAGACAAACATCGCTGCAACAGCTCGTACCTGCAGATTCACACTCTACAATATCAGAAGAATAAGGCCTGTCCTCACAAGGGAAGCAACACAACTCCTGGTCCAAGCTCTAGTGATTCCACACCTGGACTACTGCAACTCTCTGTTAGCTGGACTACCAGCGTGCTCTACCAGACCCTTACAAAACGTCACAGTCTGTCTGGTATTCAACAAAGGCCAGTTTTCCCATGTAACTCCCCTTTTCCGACAACTTCACTGGCTCCCCATTGCAGCCCTCATCCGATTTAAGAAACTGGTACTGGACTACAAGGCAGTAAAGAAAACTGCCCCGAGCTACCTCCAAGCAATGGTCCAGGTCCAGTTCCCAGTATGAGCACTTTCTGCCACCTTGTCTGGCCGGCTGGCACTTCCATCGCTACGAGGTCTCAAGACTCGCTCATCAAAGTCTCGAATGTTTTCTGTCCTGGCGCCAGAATGGTGGGACGAGCTTCTAGCAACAGTCAGGACTGCTGAAACATTACCTATCTTCCGCAAGAGACTCAAGACACACCTCTTCTACTGTATAATAATCAGGACCTTTGAAAATCTTTGAAAATCGCTCAGAAAAAGAATTAGCAACTAATGTTAACTATCTTAAAATATATAGCATGACTGGCTTCTCTGGATAATTACCTAACTGCATTTAAAAGGGTTGGTTATAATAAATTAGTTGTCTTAACAATGGCTGTTCTTTTCTTTTCTTTTTTTTTTTGAGAAAATGGAGCAAGAGGCACAGTTGGAAGAAGGAAAGCAAACTGTATTGACTTCCCATTCATCAAATGCTCTCATTAGCTCAGACAATATTGATCTCAAGTGCGGCAAGGTGAAGCCAGTGGGAATCGAGAGGCAATCTCTCTTTTTTTGCATTCTAAATAAGGCATTGCTTTCCTCCTCCCCCCTGTCTAATTAGATGGCTGGGTGGTCGACAGCAACGTGAACTCATTGTTTGTGTGAGTGAGTGAGTGTGCTATGCACATCTATTTAGCACCTGTGTGGGTTTGTGGGCTAGGAAGACAGGTGGTTAGAACAGTCCTGCGCTGACTGGGTGTTGTTCGGGCCGACGCAGAGCGTTAGCTCCACTTAGAAAATGTTTTTCTGAAGGTCGGCATTTCGATGTTTTAGGTACAGAGGGAGGAAGAATATTAATGAGCACCACAGGTTGGAAAGACAAATGAAAGATTATTTACTCTAAACTCCCGGACCTTGTACAGCGGCTGTGAACAATGTAAATTCGCAAAAACCTTACATTGTTTTACGATGCTATCGTTTCTGCTAGACGGAGCTGGTATGTCAGAGCGCATTTATACTGTACATCACCGATCCAGTTGAATTATTATTATTGCGCTGTGACAGTTTCCATATCAGATATGTTCTACAACTATGAAAATGATTCAGTTAATTAGCTAACATTGCATTCCAGTTTTACACACTTCAATGTCTTCCGCTGGTCACAGAGTGGACTTGGCCGTGAATATATCAGGGGATTACACATGTACACATTACGATGTGTTCCTGGAACAACTCTTCAGCTGAAATATATTTTTTTTCTAAGAATATTATGGGTCTGGTGCTTTCATGTGCCATATAACCCCATGCTGCTGTGCACGCACACAAACACGTGCACACACAACACACACACACGCACACACACCACACAACACAACACAAACACCCATAACACACACAAACGCACACAAACACACACAACACGCACACAACACCCATGCGGGCACACACGCGCCCACACACACAACACAACTTAAACAACACACACCTTGCAGACAGCAGGAACACACCGGGTCGACACATCCTAGATGGGCGAGGCACAACTGTTACAACAGCGATACACACTGTTATCGCTGAGCGTATATTAAACCTGCTTTACAGTGATGGTAAAGCAGTTCCCTCCTATGGGACCAAGGCTGGCATCAGCCATGAACACCTTAACAAGCCACATGCTCCCATGCATGTCTGTTGAAGGGACATCTGGGTGCAGACCTACCAGGCTTGTGGTGTCAATAAGTTTACAGCAACGTTTCTTCCACAGAAACAAGCAAAATACAACTATGTGAGCAATTCTCCATTCGTGGAATAAATAGCGGTGATATTAATTCACATGGCAAATTGGATAATTTCTCGCAGCCTCTATTGTAATTTTCTGGGAAAATGTTTCCATGCAACATAATAAAGTCAATATGCCCCCAGCAGTCTAAATGGCCCTTCAAAACCTGGTTCTACGCTAAAATGGCATCTATTCATTTTAAATGCAAATTCTAAATGGATTAAAAAAGATTTGCCGTTATACTGTAAGAGCATTATGCATTCTTGCTATGTACGATCTACTCATATTACCAAACAGTATACAGTGCTAAACATTGCACTGTGCTTTGTCTGGTGGTGTATACACAAAGCCGGACATAGCGAAATATATTCCCTGCTAATCTAGACCTTTTTATGATAATATATTGGCTGGTTGCACAGACATGGATTAAGCCTAGTCCTAGAATAAGATCCTTTTTCAATGGAGATCTTCATTACATTTTTGTTTTAGTCTTGGACTAGCCTTTATCCATGTCTGTGAAACCGGCCATGAAACATATATTTGAAAGCCTATCCATTCCCTATAATACTATAATATATACGTTCCTTTATACACTATACATGATGATTTGTACATTCCTTGTATAATCCTTAAACAGCTGTACATGGCTTGGTCATTAAAGAAGGTGATTTGGCACTGTGTTGAACCTGTGCACTTGACCTGTTTGGGAGACGTCTTTGCCTGCCCCTCTATTATTTTCCAATTACATGTTGACACGTTGTGGCATTTTCACGAATGCATTGCTTCAGCGGAGAAACACGACAGCCTCTGATTTAAAGAATGTTAAAAAGGTCACACATCTAAACAAATGCCAGCAATGCCAAACTATTTTCCCTCTACGAAAACATTCAAGCACCACAGAAGCTCGACGTCCGGCTCAGAACACTTGATGTAATGTGAGCTTGGCCTTTCAATAAATAGGCCACAATTGATTCCCGGGCCATAGCTGAAGTGAGCAGGAGCACATGAGTAAGCTAAGACAACACGTTGCCTCTAATAACATGCCCACTAATCAGACACCTCTCTGAAAAGGGGAAATTAAAAGTGACATTCGCAAAGTTCAGAGCTTTTTTTTAAAATTGACAATTAAAACCTGTATTTCAGTGTATATTATGACTTCAGTGAGTTTGCTTTGTAAAATACAATTAACAATTTCAGTTTAGCATTTATTTATGGTCCTCAGGGAAGAACACCACACAAACAGTGAGGAGCAGAGTTGGATAGTATAGCAGGCAGTGTTTGTGTGCACTGTATATCGGACGCAGTGAAGGAGGCGCAACAGGAATTCATGCCAGCAATAAAACAACTTCACCATCATATTTTCACTGCTGATTGAAAGTGCTATATGTCTGTGGGAAGTCCTGTTGCTTCTCCGAAACTTTACATCCATAGCGGTGCTATTTTCTCTAAGTAATGAGGGAGTAATGATGTGCGATAATGACTTAATGTGCTGATAGAAATGGAAAATGAAAGGGTGTTGTTGTATGAGCCTAGTTTCCATTTACAATGTGTTTTAATGTCCATCCACAGCCCACACCTCCAGCTAGTAGTTCCTCTAAATGGAATATTCAGGTTTATGTTCTATATTCATTCAAACACTTTATTTCTTTTCAGTCTACCACCTACAGTACTAGAAAGGAAAAACAACAGAACGCCACTCAAAGTCTGAACTTGGGGCAGATCAGACTACCTCTACATCCCAGTTTGACCTCACACAACATTGGCCCATGAAGGCTCATTATGTAGACAGTACCATTAACTTAAAGGCAATGTAAAGTATATTTAATAAAAAATAATACATGCTAACAAATATAAACCTATTATATATGTCAAAAAAGCCATTGTCCTTGCTAAAAAATCCAGCATAAACCAGCATGAATTCCATTCTGGTCCAGACTGGTTCATACTGGTTAGTGCTGGTGCTGGTCCAGACTGGTTCATACTGGTTACTGCTGGTGTAGTGCTGGTCCAGACTGGTTCATACTGGTTAGTGCTGGTATTGTGCTGGTCTAGCTGGTGGACCAGCATAGTCATGCTGTTCAGTCATGCTCGTCAGTACTGGTTCAGAACCAGTACTGGTGGAACTATATTTGTTTTTAAAAGTGCATAAAGCTTACATATTAAACATACACCCACATTGCATGTAGAAATAGAACATTAGTATTTTACCATTTAAATGATGATTGCATACACTAGCCTATTGGCCTATAATCAGTGGCTCATTTCACTGGGGAAATTAGCTAAGAAAATATTATTATTATTATTTCATGTTGTGTTGATGACTTAAATCACAGATGATAGAGATGTGTTTGGTCATACTAGTTCAATGTTATTTGATAGTTTGTTTTCTGGTCAGCCATGTTTTTACGGTCATCCAATCACCTAGTAAATAAAGCACTGTACTAGCTTCTTGTTGGACCAGATGTATGTATGGCCCATGAAGCAATTGTTTTGGTCTGATATGCTGTTGCTCTTGTGCGATATCTACTGTCAGAAAGTAATATAGCACGTTACGGCCACAATCACGCAGGGTGACTAACCCTACAGTGAAGAAGTCCTCCATTAGAACAATGCACAGCCAAGAGCGGCTGATAGCCTTCAAATCTGTTTACTTGCAAACTCAACACGAATGCCATACTTCAGTGTTAAGTGTTGTTATGCGCTTGATCATTGTTTATGTTGAACCTCTCCACTACCCATGGCCTACATGGAACAACATCACACCCACATGAGAAGCAACTCACTTTGCCATCGACTTCCCCACACAATGTGGAATAATAAACAAGGTCATAGCATTAATTTACTGTACCTGATATTAACTTTCCTCTCATCCTGGTGTTGTGCGAGGCGCTACTGTAAGTATGCACTCGTGTCCAATAAGAACAATACCTAATGAAACATTGAATGCTCAGTCAAAGATACATCAAATAATAATAACAAAACTACACAGTGGGAAGAATTTTACAGTAATTTGGACCTTCAGAAGGAAGAATACAAAACAAGACAGAGTTGTACCAAGGTTAGGTCAATATCGTTTAACCATCCTAACAGAGCCTCCTTGCCTCAGTATTATACTGTATTCACACTATACAGAGTTTTGCCTAAATACAGCTCTGCTATCAGAAGGCATCATTAAAGGGGCGTGTCCTGCTAACACCTACATTTACTTGGAAATGTCTCCTGTCAAGTCTTCTATTCTAAACCAGTGGTGATCCATCCATCCATCCATCCATCCATCTTCTCACGCTTATCCAGAGTCAGGTCGTGGGGGCAGCATCTTCAGCAAGGGACACCAAATTTTTCTTTACCGAGCCACATTAGCAAGCTCTGACTGGGGGATAACGAGGCGTTCCCAGGCCTGTGTGGAGATATATTCTCTCCACCTAGTCATGGATCTTTCCCAAGGCCTCCTCCCAGCTGGACGTGCCTGGAACACCTCCCTAGGGAGCTGCCCAGTGCGCATCCTTACCAGATGCCCGTACCACCTCAACTGGCTCCTTTTGACTCAAAGGAGTAGCGGCTCTACTCCGAGTTCCTCACAGATAGATAGATAGATAGCCAAGCTTCTCACCTATCTCCAAGGAAGACACCAGCCACCCTCCTGAGAAAACCCATTTCGTCCGTTGCGGCTCTAGAATTATTTCAAGTCTAAATGTACATACGGATTATTTTTAAGGCGGAGTCAGCAATTCTATCAGTGTGCCCTGTTGCATTGAAGGGAGAGGTGCTTTGAGTTAACACGAACCACCACAGGGTACATTTGAAGAAACAGCTTCTATGTGTTTCTGATGTTGCAGTCAACAGGTGTACACTGGCTGAAGCACAGTACTGTACGGAGCATCCTCGGATGTGACACTTGTCACGAGTTGAATGCGCTTCTATGTGAGGGGTGTATACTGGGGAAATAACAGTGAGATGGAAAGTTTCTGGTTCGAGCAATGGTTCAATACGATACTTTTCTCATCTCAACGATGTCAAGTAACCGATCCTATCTGCTAATGATGAGGAGACGATGCAAGTACACATTTGCGATCATGACTACTACACTATGAAGTGTGGAGGAGATTCATACAGAACTGCATTTTATGCTACAAACACTACATGGACGAACAGCTGTTCCTGACTAGAGCGTAGTGCCGGTAGCATTAGCTTAAGTTATTCGACATGCCTAACAAGTGTGATATTTGCTTTCATGAATAGCTTATATTTGCGTGTTTTTAAAGATGCTTATTTAGACCATAATTATAAAACTAGAGGACTAAAACACAGGTAATAGCCCAAACAAATTTTAGGAGACAATTAATACAATGACAGAGTACATTTTGGAACTAGAAACACAGTATCTAGGTGCACAGGTATATTTTACCCGTTGGTGGTTTTAAGTATAAAGAGATTCTTGGTGGTTCTAGTGTTAAAATATATATCTAAATCTAGCTATCATTCTCCAGGATAGCTGAAGCTACCTTTAAGTAATACATTGACCATGCTTACGTGCACTATTACAATACAGTATATTCCCTTATTGACCCCACAAGGTTTGTTAAAGGGTGTCATTTGTAAGTATACAGACCTCTTATATATGGTAAGTGTAATTTATTTTTCTTCTGTAAAGCTGTAACGCTTCAAATATAAGTGCTTATAGGAAACAGAGTGATGGAAACTTAACCACTTCACCCACTAATCAAGGAGAAATGTCTGAATGAAGTGTATTAATAATAAAGTTCTGATTGCTGGTTTGATGGATTTGATCATTATGCCATTTCCTAATTACTCACCAGTTGCGTCTGCGGCTCAGCTGGGGATGACTGGCTGGCGAATGATTACACCTCCATCACATCTGCTTACTGAAACTGTTGTTCTGAACAAGGTTATGATTTACTATATGTTTAAGGATCACTGTGTACTGTGTAAAGATCATGTTTAATGGCCGGGTTCACAGACATGGATGCCTAGTCCAAGACTAAAACAAAAATTCAATTATTATTAGTCTAGGACTAGAAACCAGCCCTAACGGTCATGAGTTAACGGATGTTTAAGGGTTAAAGTATTAAATTATATCAATAACATTATGTCAGGCAAAAATAAAATAAAATGTATAAATATATTCATGTTGTTTTTGAGCAAAAAAAAAGCTACTCTGGTGGGCGACGGGCCCGGCGGCAAACAGGGAATTGCCGTCAGGTTGCGGTTGTCCACCTCAAGGCGGGTGGCTGGTGCCCAGTGCTCGGGCAGGCGTGCCCCTACCTCAGGGCGGCGTGGTAACCGGTAGCGACCCTCACCCCCGTGGATGGGTGCGGGGGTTTCTCTGCGGTCGGGACCACGTGTTACAGGGGGTTGCGTCCAGGGGGCCAGTGCGGCCCTGCCTAAGGTGGCCACGGTAAAACCACGGCCACGCAGCCACGGAATAGATGCGGGTGATGGGTGAACTGTCTTCCTAGCGCGTACCTAGAATATGATGTGGCGCGGATGTCAGCCGTGCAGATGGGCGGAGCAAAACGGGTACTCGACAGGGGGGTGTGATGGAGTCCCTCCCACGTGAACGATGCATGTAAAATGTAAAATATGAAAAACACTTGGCAGTTGATTGGATGAACCATCTGAATCCTTTTCGCTGTCAGCAAACGTAAAACCAGACCCGTATAGCTATCAACACAACGGTGATTGGTAAGTTCAGTTGCTACTCGGACACATTCAAAATAATTCCTAGGCTTTCCAGACTTATTCTCACGGCGAAAATAAAACTGAAGCTAGGGAAATCAGGATTGTCTCGTGAGGCTAAAGGTAGCCTAAACTGGACTGCTTGTTCTCAAATGATTTGTTTGTTTGCGTGCTTGCTTGTTTGCAAGCCTAAATAAGGTTATATTAATGTACAGCTGGTTCTCTGCTTCTCTCTTTCAACAAAAACTCATGTGACTGACTCAGTTTTCAAATTCAGAGGAACGCTAGCCGACAGCGTTTTAAAATAATTATTTACCGAGGCGGACGCAACGAAGCAAGCTTTTAGATCCAGCGCCACACAGCACCGCCCTTGGGATAGATAATGCCGCGCTCTGTATTCAGCGGGGAGAGTGTGTGTCGCGGCTCACCGCAGGCGTACGGAACCTGGAGTTTTGATTCCTATCTCGGGGAGCGAAGCGAGGGAGCGTCGGAGAAGGGGCTTGTGTGAGGCCGGCGCGAGAAAACATTGGGGCGGGCGGGGGTGTAGAGCGGGAGAGAGGGACAGATGGAACCACAGGGAAGAGAGAGGTACTGTTGTTTTGTCTGGCCAATTTATTCAGCGTCACACTCCACGTAAGTGGAACGGTGGCCACTGCTGACCCCGCGTCTTCTCCGCAGAACATTGAGTCTCGGCCCTAGTCTGCGGACGCACAGACGTCTTCTTCCCCCACCCCCGCACCTTCCCCAAACTGCTACAAGCTGCTTAGATAGGGAAGGATCCCCTTTATTTGATAAAAAGATCCATTTCCCCACATGCACACCGCTCCTGTGTTGATTTACCAGCCTGCAATGGGTGATAAATAACAGAGGTGCTAGCGTGGTTTATCGCCCGGCGCTTGCTTTGTGTTAGTGAGATGTGTGCTGCTAACTGGAGATTGTTCCTCTCTATGGAGCGTGCACGCACACACACACACACACACACACACGAGATACTGTTATTGTTTTCACTTGGATTGCTTTTAGCATCTCTGTATGAAGATGATGGAGGCGCTGGCTCACACGGCCTTATTTACATGCTAACAACAACAAGGATTTCCAGTGGAGAGGTGTTTCCTCAGTGTTGTCAGACTGACAGGCTGTCACAGCTTGTCTGTGTTGAGGGGCATGCTGGGTAGCTGGTCAGGCAGGCCCACCCAGTGTGTGTGCGTGTGTGTCAAAGTCACTGTGCCCCCCCCCCCCCCGCCCCCCATCAGAAAGAAGAGCGGGGACTAGTGGGGGGTTGGTCCGGGGCCAAGGGAGGCCCTGGATCCAGAGTGATCTGCCTACATCACGATCCACCAGAAGATGCACACACGCACACACACAAACACACATACTGTACTGTACATACACACACACACAGGGTTGGGTAAATTACTTTGTTACCCTAGTTACCAGACTAAAATTATAATCAGTAACATAATTTTTGGATTATCTAAATCTAGCAACATAATCTGATTACTTTTTAAAATGCTGTTCTTTGCCATCATACCAAACCCCTTGATGTTGTTCAGGGGATCCGATTAAAGGAATCAGATTAAAGGAATCAGATTAAAAGGATCAGATTAAAGGGATCAGATTAAAGGATCAGATTAAAGTCGGATTTAATTGTAATTATTGATTGATGTTAATGAAAGGTTAATAAGAGAACATCTGATTGTTTTATGTATTTTTATTCTGCAAACTTCCCTTTTATATTTGAAAGTAGTCCTAGAAGTAAAAAATTAAAATAAAAAGAATACCTGTAATCTGATTCCACTATGTTAGCTGGTAACTGCAATGGATTATAGTTATTGCTTGTTTTGTAATCAGTTACTTCCCAACCCTGCACACACACACACACACACACACTTAGAAACACACGCACACACACACACACAAACACACACAAACACAAACATACATGCATACATACTCAAAGACACACACACACACACACACTTAGAAACACACGCACACCCACACACACAAACAGAAACACAAACACACACACACACACACACTTAGAAACACACGCACACACACACAGAAACACACGTACACACACACACACACACACACACACACACACACACAAACACAAACACACAGGAGATTGTGACCAATTCCGTGTGAACACAAGCACAAGTCAGCGGTTGTCCGTGGCTCAGATAGAACACGTGTGCTCAACAAAGGCCTGAGCAGCGCAGGAGAATGGGGCCGTAATTGAATCACTGCAGAGACCGAGAGCTCCAGCGGCAGGAGGGATGAAGGGGTGTTTGATGTGCTGCCTTGACCAACATGTGACGCAACATCTGTCTCCCGCTCTGGCGCTCCCTGCAGGTCCGTCTGCCAGTGACGGGCCAGGGGGACGTGGCCAGAGCCCTCCGCCACCCCCGCTAACCCGCAATTGGCCAGGGCGGCGGTGGGGGCCGGGACGCGGCGGTACTCAAAATAAACACCCCCCATCTCCCGCCCTCCCTCACGGGGCTTCACATCACAACAGGCGACCTGTTTGTGTGGAGATTGCTTTATGGCACGTTGGTGGTGTCAAACCTACCACCTGCTGGTCCCATTGGTTTGTCTGAGGCAGACAGACAGAGATACAGACAGACAGACAGAGAGAGAGACCATCAGAGAGAGAGAGAGAGAGAGAGAGAGAGAGAGAGAGAGAGAGAGAGAGACAGACACAAAACACACAGAGAGAGAGAGAGAGAGAGAGAGAGAGAGAGAGAGAGTGTGAGAGAGAGA
>JAODUH010051061.1:0-18959 GCA_027564835.1 Typhlichthys subterraneus
GTGTAAGAGAAAAGATAGCACACACTGTTTATCTCTGCCAGCTGCAAACACTGGCCACTCTGGAGAGAGAGAGGGAGGGAGAGAGAGAGAGAAAGGGAGAGTTAAGGGCCTGGCTGAGGCCCAGCTTTGTCTTGGAGGGTCCCTGGAGATGGGAAGGCTGGCACAGACAGGCTGCCTGCCCTGGCTCTTGGCCAGGCCACGAACGTGCACACGTGCACGTGTGTGTGTCAATGGTGATGGCCAGGCACCAGAGTAACCCCCCCCCCCCCCCACACACACACACACACACACACACATCAGAGGCCATTCACATGTTGTGCATTAGCTGGGCAGACCTATAACACACTGATGTAGGTGTTAGAGCAACAAGCAACTTGTGCATAGAAACACTTGTACATTTGCTTCTCTGTCTTGTGGGTTGAGATAATACAATGCAGGGACTTTGCTCCTCTGATGATCTGGTGTTTTAATGGAAAATTACATCGTTACATCAAGGCTTTTAAATCAGCAGTGGATAGGTTCAGAGAAGGAAGGAGGGATTAAATAAGGAACTAAAAAAGCCCATTGGCCCATGTGCTGTCTATATTCTAAGAATGAATACATTACATCCAATATGCTTTATGCCAAATGGTTCATATATGCTTACTGCAACATTATGTTAAGCTATAACACACTCTTAGAAATGAAATAGCAGTATGTGATCAACTGGAAACTATCCTACTTTTAGAGAAACTATGAAACGTTCAGTATATTTTGAACACCTCTACAAAGCTGATCAAAGTGTCTGTTCTACCGTTTGTACAGATTGTATTCTCATGTTGTCAGTAGGACAATTTAATTGTTACCACATTCAAAATATTTCTGCAAACATCGCCTCAAACACTATAAATTCATAAATAATTAAGACCTAAACATATATGTTATATTTTTAAGTGCTGGAGATATAAAGTATCTTGAGCAAGTATCTTGTATAACTGTGAGAAAGTGGTTTGCAAATATAAGACTAAACCACACAATCTCAGCTGCCTGTAAACTTGAGTGATTTCTTTTGATCTAAGCTAAGTAATGATTAGTAGCATAATCAAGCTAGCGGTTTTCAAGGTTACACTTGAAAGGAGACAAACCAGTTTGGTGTGTGAACTCTCTCTCTCTCTCCTCCTAGCTCTATTTACAACCTTTCTGTCTGTATATCCCTCCTTTCAACTCTCGCTGCTCTGCTTGCCAGTTAATGATATGTACACGCTGTGTGACATGTCTGCGCTGTGTTGGTTATTATAGGCACATTGTCCAAATGTTTGTGTGCCTCTATGCATCTTGGTTGTATAAATACAGTGTAGCACTGGGCAGTGTGTGTACATGAGTGTGAATCCAGTCAGTGTCTACAGAAAATGACCTCTGTGCTGAACGTACAATCACAGGCTCAGGTTACCTTAACACACTCTCTGCTCGGATATATTGTTACCTCTGGCTCCAGACAGCCAGGATAATACCTCCCCCTCCTCTCTCCCCCGCCTCAGACAGGAGTGAGGGCTGGAGGAGGGAGGGGGGGGGGGGAGAGAGAGAGAGAGAGAGAGAGAGAGAGAGAGAGAGAGAGATTGTCTTATGCACCTGTGAGATTGAAGAAATGCACACACACACACACACACGCACGCACACACACACACACCCACACACACACACCATGAGAAACAACTCGAGGGCTGAGTCTTCCAAACCCGTCATTAGGCAGAAACCCAAGATGGCGGAAGAATTTCCTCCCCAACTGCCTTGGGCAGGCAGCCCCTCCCTTCCTATATCTCTCCCGTTAATCAAACTCTTTTCTAGGGGCTCCATCGAGGTCAGGTCATGAACAACACACACACACACACCCACACACACACGACCCTGAGGGGCCCTGCTGAATGAGGCCCTTAATGATGAGGTCATCGCCTGTCCTCATAAGCGATAACCTCATCATACTATCAATGCTTGTGACAGATGAATAAAACTTATACGACATGAAGAGATATTGAAGAGCAGAGTGAGAAACAGAGATTGCATCCTAAAGCTTGCTTACAGCCTTTTCATATTAAGACACTTAAAAGTCAAAAACCTCCATTCAGAAAGGCCCTTATTCAAGATGTACAACAGAACAATAGCCACTGAAAGTTTGGAATATTGGCGGATTACTCGTATAAAAGTAAAAAAAAAACAACATTTTATTTATTATTATTACCTCATTTGCCTTGTCATGTAATAAAACAATGGGAAGCGTCCTTGAAACCCCATGGAACCTTTTTGAAAGAGTCACGGAGCTCGTCTGTCTATTGAAACAGAGCCCTTTTATAGGCCAAGCAAGACATTTGCTCATTGACCGCACATGTGCTACAGGCTGAAGGCTACAGGCTGCTAAACTGACGAATGACTCTTCTAAGGTGGCTGGATATGGAGCTGTCACTCCTGTACGGAAAACCCTGCACACGGCTGATAATGGAACACCACATCACAACACATGCACCACTGTAAACAGCTATTTTTTGAGCCATAACATGGACCATGGACATGGACGTGTGTGAGGGCTGTTGCTTGAGCCGTGCCATGCACACACACACACACACACACACACACACACACACACGCACGCATGCACACACACGCACGCACACACCTCAGACCTAGGAGAGGACATCATGAGTGTGAATTCTAACTAAACATTTTTTCATCCCTCTTTCCTGGAGAGCCATGCTCAGAGCTGAGAGAGTGGGAAAGGGAGATCGAGGGAGGGAAAACAGTTGACATGATAGGGATATGAGCTGCGAGCAAAGTGGAGAGCCGATAGAGTGGGGGAGAAAGGTAATCGAGCTCCGTCTGACGCTTTGTGCAAATGTCTGTGTCCGAGGCGAGTGAACATGCATGCTGTAAATATGCAGACGTTAATTATAGCATTAGGGGAATGTATTGTCTTGTATTCATCTCCCATTATGTGTTCTCTCAATATGGTAGCAATGCCAATGCACTTCTACCAATCTTCCATACACACGGCTGGACTACCGTACACCTTCATCTCATCAAATCCCAATGTGCAACGTCAGTTAGAGCGCATATGGGAACAAGTGTAATAATGCAGTAACAGTAACCGACATGTAGTATTCAAAGACATGGACAGAGTTTAGGTCAAATGTCTGTTGACACTTGCCCAGGGATTTTCCTGCACACACACAGTTGTAGTGCTGGGCGATATGGACCAAAAATGATATCACGATATATTTAGGTTGAATACCGATACACGATATACAGTATATCTGTTTTTTATATAAAGTGGGCTAAATCTTCAGGCATATAGAAAAAACAGGAAACTTGATGGAAATGTGCCATTTTTTATTTTTAGCGACATTAATTGACATATGTGAGCTTTCTCTGGTGTCTCCGCCCCTTTGACACACTGAACGCACTAAGGGCAGGCATGGAGGGAGAGACGAACAAATCGAAAAAGTCATGAATAAATGCATAACATAACTATATTGATATAAACGATATTGTCAAATTTTATATCTCTTTTGCTCTTTTGAATACATTCTGATATACCAATATATACCGGTATATCGCCCAGCCCTAAACAGTTAGCTATAAATAAAGTAAACTTGAGTTTGTCTTAGCGTCAACAGACCAATGCTAATGCTAGCTGAAGCACCTAACCATCTTAACATAAGGTGTTTAGAATAACTTATTTAGGGTACGGCCACACATACAAGAATGCAGGACATGTAGGCAAAGGGCTATCGCCTGCTAAGGTGAAATTCATATGGTGTTGTGCTGAATGTGGGCAGTGCAGGATGTGACCCACAAGGAACTCAAATTCCCTGGTTTGTAGTCACATAGCATGAGCGATTTTGACAAGAGTGGTTGTTTTTTTGCGACAGCAAAATGTGTTGGGGCAGATTGTAGTTATCATTAGAAACATTGATTGTATAAATCCAGCTGGTGAGACATATTATAGTTCAATGGTTAGAAAATACAATATCTAAAGTCTCCTCAATTCCATCCTGGCTTGCTATAGAAAACTACAGCCAATCGCAGCCCTGTGGGGTCAAACACTTCTTTCTGTTGTTTGAGGCTGCGAAAATAGCAGTAAGTTCACCAATGATGAACTCCAGGCAAAGTGTAAATGCGATGTTGCTTCGCCACAAGAAGCAAATGTTTTACTCGCCCCTTCGCTTGCATAGAATGGAAGTGAACAGGCGAATTTTGACCGCTGTTAAATTCACGTATGTGTGGCCGTACCCTAAACATGATCTTCCTGAGAGTCCCGAGGAGATGCCGAAGGCACATTAACTCAACACACCTGTGTGGACAGCCAGGCCTTTAAGAGTGACTCACAGTATCGCTTAGCCAGTTAGCTTTAGTCAACAACCAACCAATGTGTCATTGTATTAAGTACAGGACATAGTAGGCTACTGCAGCTAGCTTCCATAAGCAGCCGTGCTACCAAAACAAAAAAAAATCCATACGCACAAAAACACCAATCAGAACACATCACACACCATAATCAACATTGAAGCGTGGTTGTACCAAGGTACCACAGGTGATGAGCGAGCTAATAGCCAGCTGGGGCTTCACACTGTGATGCACACCCACTGCTAACACAGCAAATAGCACCTAGTATTGCTTTGTTCTCACTTGAACTGTTTTGTGATCACTTGAGTGCATCTACCCCCTTCTTTTGAACTCTCTCCCTCCAAGACACCCAGTATTACTAGTCTCCATCCTCTGCTCTTCCATAATCACGTGCTGATCCCCTCCTCATTGAGATTAACTGATAACTGTGACATGTCATGGATGAATGGCTGTGTGTGTGTTATGTCATCTCCGAGGCGACAAAGTTCTGTAAATGCCCACATCAGGGAGTCTCTCAGATGCACGCACGCACACACACACAAGTTGCTGATTGACAATGAACAGCAGATTATGATAGAAATGACAGAGAAACCATTACAATACATTTGCTATAACTAATATACAAACTGCTATAAGGGCAGTATAAAAGAGAGAGAGAGAGAGAGAGAGAGAGAGAGAGAGATGAACAAACAAGAGGATGAAAAGCAGGAAACAGGAAATGTGGAGGAGGAAGGGAAAGACTCAAAGAAAGAGAGGGAGGAAATGAGAGTAGGAAGGAATGAGGGGGTAGAGAGAAAAAAAGAGACGCCTTGTGTCCGGTGACGAATGCTGTTCCGGTTTTAATGGCCATCTAAAAGTGAATCACTTCCATTCTGTTAGCCATGCCTGGGGCCGGTCCTGTTCTCTTACTATCTTGACACACTGGACATATGATTCATTGTGCTTTTACATTCTCACAGTTCTACCCGCCTGGATAAAGCATTTGTCTGAGGTTTCAAAACAGATGGTTCAGAATTAAATGTTTTATTTTTATTTTATATTGCTGCAAGACATCTCGTTAAATTGAAAAATAGATTTCCAGTAATAGCATGTTTGATTTACTATAACATATTGCTAATAAGTGCAAAACGGATGATAAAAGCACAATGTAAAATTACAGATCCACTAATGTGTGAAAAGTAAACAAACAGTAATACTTAACCACAAAACCAGCTAGGGGCCGTGCACTTTACCCCTAGGCCTTCAGTGCTGCTGTTCTACCTGAATGAATCAACCCCTTAATACCATTATTATGATGCCACCATCAATGTTAATATTATACAACTTTGTGTCGTAAAATAATAATATTAACTTTGTGTTGCATCACAGACAGGTATCTTGTGTAGCAAGAATTATATCACAATTACATCGATCAGTATTTTCAATATTTCCTAAGACTAATTTTCTTCACCTCACGTTTCCGAGTTCCGTTTCCCAGCACTTGTTCATTGAGTTGTAGATCTGTGACCAGATGTCTTCTCCTCTGGCAGTAATTGTGGGTTGAAAAAAAACAAACATATTTTACCTTGTGCAGGCCGCTATAAATATAGTTTTGCTAGCTCAGTCGTACGCTCTCTGACCATCCAATCATAGGACGCGGAAATGCAGACGTTATTGTATGCCTGCTAGCATTTAGTTGAAGTTACAGGTGCCCAATGGTTCTCAAGGCCTCAAGGTAGACTTCTTTGACATGGCAAGACATGATAGCTGAAATATGATTGGATAAAAGCTCTAACATTAACATACACAACTGGAAGCAACGCAGCCAAGAGAAAAGCTATGAAATAAATTAAAGAGAATAGACTTATTTTCAATTTTTTAAAAACATATTCATGAAAAAAAGATTAGTATGCAAGTCAGTGATTCTGATAGTGTTTAAGCCAGCAGAGAAGGCCTTGCTGAACCTGACGACCCACCACCTCATAAAAGGATACCATGCTTGCTGCCATGAATTTGTTGCCATGATGTCATACTTGGGTCGTGGAATATGAGGCTCTCCAATGATCCACACATTTCTGAATGCAGCAAATGACTAGGGCAAGCAATCGTGTTTCTGTTTAGAGATCTCATTCCTCTGGCTTAATCGAGCCATGACATATCATTACAGGCACAACGGGCATACAGTTTTGGTGCCGGCCAGGAAATGTCGCCAGGCTCACGCCTAGTAACTGAATAATATATGATTAATGATGACTCCCATTTGCTGAAGCTATCCCACATTCTTATGTTCGCGCGGGGGAATGCATACACATCAACAGCACCCCATGGCTGAAATCTGACCATGCCTGGATTAACCTCTCTATATGGGAAATATAGGTCTGTAAGCAGTGCAGTGCTGTGCCACTGTCACATCAGTGTCACAGTAGTTATTATTAGTAGGCAGCAACATTACCGTGTTAAATGGTGTCCTTAATATTTTGGCATAATAAAACCACTGGCAATGCTATACTGGAATTAGTTTCACACTTGGACACTAAACTGGTTTAGCTGCATGGGATACATCCAAGACACTAACCTGTACATTCCAAGTTAACATTACAATTCTACGGCTTTGTGCGATTAACTTGTCCAGCAGGCCAGCTCAGAAGCACAAAGAGCCAGTGACCCACTGTGGGTCCAAACCACACAGAAATCACAGTGTTCAAACACACAGAGAGGTACGATGTGAAGCAGGAGTGGTAGAAATGTAATGCTGCTGTGCATATTAACAGAATGGATCGAAATGTAAGGAGCTACTGTTAATGGGGTGTGGAGAGCCAACATCTGGTTGGGGCTCCAGGGGAGCGGGATGCGGTGTCACAACTAACACATCTCCATTGCCTGCCTGCCTGGCGCTATTTTAACCATAATACACCTGACTATGGAGTGCATTCCCACAGAGCCTTTGAAACACACACACGCACACACACACACACACACAAACACAAACAAAATGTGAAAAATGTCACGTGCATTAAGGACAAAGTAATGTACTGTACACATGCATTTTAACATCCATAAATGCACGCACAACAAATACACATATGTATATTTTCAAAAATACACTTCTAACCACTAACAAGAACTCACATACACACATACACAGCTCCAGCCCCAGACAACAAGCATGAAATATTTAGTACATTTTTCAACTTGTGCTCGTCCCTCCTTTGCACGTGTACAAGTGCAAAAAAAGAGAGAAAAAAAGTGGGAGAGAGTGAAACAGGAGGAGGTGGGGAAGGGGGGTCAATGAGGGCAAAGCCAGAGAGGTGATAGAGCAGTAGGGAGGGAGAGAGAGAGAGAGAGGCTCCAGCTGACTCCATTCCAGGCAGCTCTCCTTAGCAACAGCCATGCCTTAGCCCGTGCACCATTGGTGCCTGACAGCACGCATCACAGTCCCATGCACGGCCCCCCAGCCAATCACTGCGCTCCTGGCTGCTCTGCATTTTGGATTCCATTTTCACCATGGCAACACAACCCTGCACTTGCCCCTGGATCTGTCCTGCAAGCTCCCCTCCCCAGAACACACACACACACACACTGTACATACAGTATAAACCTGTTCCAGGCCTGCCTCAAGCCATTAGTGTTACTAGGAAAACAAACACAAGTCACATGGCCAAGAAGTAACTCAGCTCATGCCACTAAATACAGTAGGAGTGTACATACAGTATATACTGTATGTGTATTATGTTTAAAAGAGACAATAAAGGCAAAATCCTTATACACTCATGTACTTCAGACGTCACACCAACACATGCACCCGCATATGTTGGTGTGACGTATAACAGTTAAGCCCCATATATAAAATACATTCTCTCTTTTGCAATCATCCTTATCACTCAACATTAGTCCACCTGCTATGTGCCCTAGATCATTATTGATCCTCTCCTTTCTTACCAGCTGTAATATCTTTAGAGCGGGTATATTTGGTTCGTTTTCAGCAGATGTACATTTTCTTGCACGACGCGTCCTTGTCACTTGCCGATAAACTGCTATGTGACGGGATGCGCTACTAACAAGGTCAGGAAGGCAGAACTAACTTTGTATCGCGGTCGAGGCGAAACAATTAGACAAAATTGATAGTATATACAGGGAGACTAGGCCCACTGGTGGGAAACACAATCGGCGTGAACAATATGCTAAATTAAGCTACCTAGCTAAAAACATTTGGTATTTCACCATGTCAGAGAATTGTTTTAGCATGCTATCTCAACCAGCAGCTTAAGGCATTTTGACTATGGGCTGAAGGCAATTATACATGATCTTCTGTGGTTAATGCTCTTGCATAACGTGACAAGTCATGGACTCCATCATACTAGTGTTGCAAAACTGTAAATGGGTCTATAGTGCCTCTGATAAAGGTGTCTAGAAGAGAAATTACTACTAACAATTTCACAAGGAAAACCTGGGAATTGTAGTCCTAGTATAACATTTTCTCCATGTGCCTTTGTAGCATGAGAAAGGAGCGACAATAGGATATAATGAGCTATATAGGGTCCACGAATCATAATATAAAACAATGGTGAGAATATTTGAATGTACAGTATAATATGAGCAACTATGGCCTGTCCATCCCTTCAAACACACAAAGAAAGAAACGCATTTTCACACATTGAATTCTCACGCTGCTCTCACTACGCATATTTTCACACACGTGCACATCACAGTCTAGAACAGGAGGTGTTACACGTGCAAATTAAAAATGAACTCATAATCATTTAAATGTAGTTGTTTGTGTGAAAAACCCAACCCTTTTTAGTCACTTACATATTAATATGTCTTTGAATGAATATCTAAGGCCTACATGTATCTAACTGTATGTAACATTAATAGTTCATGTAAATTGTTATATGCTTTTCAGTTACTACATTAAAAGTAATGTAATGTTGACTTCATGGACTTGTTTAAATGTGTGTTTACGTTGTAATATTTTTGCATTCTGTTTATGCAGTCTATTTGCAGTACCTTTGTTTCACCTGTTGGAGATGTGAATCAGAAGGTAGACACTTAGAATCAAAGGTTAATAGTTCAATAGTTAGTAACACATAACCTCATATTTGGTTCTAAAACACTCATGGGTTAAGTTGTTAGTGTACGGAGCACATGGGCCATCTAGCAACACAGGTAAACATACTAGCTAGACATTTCTTTGTTCTCACCATTAAGAATGAATACTTATGAGAGAGAGAGAGAGAGAGAGAGAGAGAGAGAGAGAGAGAGAGAGAGAGAGAATCAGACAGGCTGGCTCCAGGAGGTAAGACAATGAATAGGATCTCCAGCACATCACACACATGATAAATGGGTCTGCTTTAAAAGAAGTGTGTCTATTCAGACCCGTGTGTGCGCACATATGCCTGTGTATGTGTGGCTACGGAAGCTATCCATCTGGACCATTGTGACAGTGACCACAAAGTAGTAGAGGTCAATATCTTGCATCTCTATTTTCTTTCCTCCCATCCCTCCCCCCCTCCTCCCTCCCTTACTAGCAAGTACTCAGCTGTCAAAGAAATAAATAAAAAGACAGAAAAATGAGATGAGGGCTGTGAAAATTAACAACAAGTGATCGCAGTAATAGCAGGACTCCCAAAGTGGGTTTAGGAGTGGTGCTAGCGTCCCACCACCAACACCAATTAGCCACTCAATTACCCCGAGGGCCTAATTATGTGTATGGGCCATAGGAAGACTGTGGGAGGGTCCATAATGGGATGTTATGCTGCTCTGTGTTTAGCTGGCTGATCGCTTATTAGCGTGATCATGGGAAAGGTTAGCGCTGCAAATGAAGGACGGGCTGGCTAATTGATATTTGCACCTCCATGCTAGAACACTAACGAGTGCTGTTTTATGCTGGAGGCGTTGACACACCGTTTATGAGGGAGATGTCTTTTTTGGGTGGGATATAGGGGAGGGTAACCTGACATGCCAGAGGAATTGTTGGCATCTGGGGAGCCGTACCTTTAAACTGTTGGTGAATGGCTGTACTTTCATAAAAATACTTGGCAGTTGATTGGATGAACCATCTGGTGGTTTTTGCTGTCGGCACCATAGTGTGTGCACACCTAAACCACACCCTTATAGCTATAAACACGACGCTGATTTGAAAGTTCTGTTGCTACTCGGACATCGGGCTGAACGATTTTGGAAAAAAATCTAATTGCGATTTTTCTGACAGATATTGCGATTGCGATTTGATTAGCGATATTTTTTTTTAAAGTGAAGATTTAAGTTCAATATATATGTAACATATTTAAAACATGTTATGGAGCATTACAACATTAGATGGCATCAAACTATTAGTATTACTATTACTGAAATGAAAGATGTGAGGATAAAGATGCAGGATACATTTCTATAAGCGTGGATTTATTACATTTTAGGACATGCAACAACAGTCTGTGCACCTTGGCAATTTTAGACTATATTTTAGATGTGCTCAAGCACACCTAAATGGCATTTCAGCATCCCTAAAATAATAAATACAAATAATTAGGATTATTATTTTTTGAAATGTTTTTTAGCCAATGTTAAAGCACTCTAACGTTACATTTTTCAGCAGAGCTCCCACGAATGTGTTTCCGTGTGCTTCACGTGTTGTTGTTGGTGGGCGTACCTTGTAGGCTACGTACCATAGACATAGAAGTCTTGAATTTCAGAGCATGACTGATAGACCTAGAGGAGCACTGCGCTGATTAGTTAGAACTACCAGCAAACAAGGAGAATGGAATGCAAATACAATCATTGACTCTACAAAAAAACTGGGTCAGATGTGCATATAAATTGCATGCTTTGCGATTTGCTAATCGCATTGGTTCAAATCGCAATTTTGGTTTGGAAACGATTAATCGTTCAGCCCTACTCGGACGCATTCAAAATTATTCCGAGGCTTTCCAGACTGATTCTCACGGCGAAATTAAACTGAAGCTCGCGAAATCAGGATGGTCCATTTTTACCGATCCACATAGTATGAAGAATTGATTTTCCGTTCACTTTCAAGGGTTACAGGCATGACCCATACACTATTACATAACTATCTACTATAATACACTACATAGATATATAAAAGCTATATTACATTACCCTGAAATGCATCTTATTGTTTAAGGTCATCAGGGAAGGAAGACACCTTAAAGTGTGTGTGTTTGTCACGTTAAACCATAGTCATCTTGTCTATAACCCCGCAGCCCACCCACCCAAACGCACTCACACTGTGACTGAGTGTGTAATCTCTCCCAGCATTAGCTAAGTCAGTGGCTTTTTGGAATAATAAACACCGCAGCCAAAGTTACCTCATGTGAACTCACACCTACACACCTGTATGTGAGAGGTGAATGAGGCACAAGAGAGACACTGTCAAACTGAAGTCACGCACTCTCACGGTATTAGTACATCTGTGCATGCCATGACTAGTAAAACAAGTCATTTAAAAGGGATGCATTGGTCATTTTTCCATCACAGAACATTAATACAAGTGACCTACCAAGAAAACACAGCAGGACAGATACATTCTCCATAGTGTGACTAATGCTTTTAAGAAGATGAAGTCAGTGTGTTTCTGAAATGTACATATACAGTATATTGCATGTATGTGTTAGTGATGAAAGCGTTATATCACCCCCTATTGAGTTTCCATGGAAATGCTCTACGTGCGATACTCTACGATTTATTCATGTTCTCATGACTGGAAATGCAGTGCATGCGTGCGTGCGTGCGTATGTGTGTGTGGAGAAACGTTGTGGGTGTTTCAGGTAATGTAGCATGGAGTTCTTGATTTTCAAGCAAAGCCTGTGTGGTTGACTCTACCTGCATGTGTGCGTGTGTACGCATGTGCGGATGTGAGTAGTACAAGAGGTAGAACATACTGTTCACATGCACCCAAGGCACAAATGTGATACAATCACACAAGTGCACACAAAAAGATACAAACACACACACGCACACATTTGCACACAGCATGAGTGCAAACACACAAGTACCAACATGCTACTTGACCACACACACACATACGTCAATTTACTGTATACAGTACCATCTTCAATTCACCACCAACAGCGAAGGGGAATCTCAACAGAATATCTGTAGTAATTGCTCACATCTAACCTAAATTATATTATGCGTGATGTCAGCGTTATGACAGCATATGGGCCAATGGCAGAGCTTATCCTTTATTATTTCTCTCAATGGATAGGTCGGTGGACCAACCTATCCAACATAAAAATACCACTGTTCTGTTTATGCTGCAAATGCACCTAGACACTATTGGAGTGTGACCTTATTGTCTCCGTCCAGCAGAATTAGCAGCGAGCCAGGCTAACATTTCCTTGTACAGCAGCATTCCATGTTGTAGCTTAGAGACAGCAGCCTTCCTCTACCATCACGACGAGTGACGAAGAGGAGGCAGCAGACACTTTGTATAGGAGCCCTCTCTACCAGCCAGCCCCCCTTCCCCCCCATGGGCCAACTCTCTCTCCTCCCAACCATGGCCCCTCTTACACTGTGGGGGTAATAGGGGGTCACGGGGAGGGGGAGTGTGGGGTAACCACAGAAACAGAGAGAGAGAGAGAGAGAGAGAGAGAGAGAGAGAGAGAGAGAGAGAGAGAGAGACAGATGAGGGGGTTGAAACCTGAGAGGCAGAAAGCCAGAACAGAAGCTGACGGGCTTGGCTGTGGGAGCTGCACTGATTCTTTTTGGGCTGGAAGGGGGGAGGAAGTGTGTACGTGTGTGTGTGTGTGTGTGTGTGGGGGGGGGGGGCTTGTGAGACAATGCAGCTGTCAGCACACCAGAGTCAGAATCCATCTAGATGTTCCTGCCGCCAACCTCTCCATGTTGTGTCACACCCATTAGCGGTATTGTACGTTTGGATAAAAGACTTATACACATTCTGTTGTTTATGTTCTGTATGTGCCAACCACCAGAGCCTGGAGCAAAGGGAACTCTAACAAACCTGCTGACTGCAGCTAAAGGCTGAATAAAGTGTATATCGCTTGTATGCCAGCCTACACTCAATGCAACACTGTTACAATGACACAGTGGAACCCTCTGTACAGTATATGGAAGCTAACAACAAACATAACATTTAATTAAACAAAGTAAATATAGAAATTCAAATCTCATTCCATTTTAAATGCTATGCATCAAAATCCCACCTGAGATAACGTCTGTATTCCATGGCAACAGTAACCGCGCCAGTGCGTAAACCACATGCAGTGCTTGCAAAGCAGTCGAACACACACTGGTTCACCTTAAAGAGTCAAAGTTCAATTTACCGCAGCCTAACAAGCACTAGATTTACAACAGGGCCTCCAACACCGCCCGCCTTCCCGTTTCCTACAACAGTGTTGACACACCTGTGCCTCCAACCAACTCTGTTTATCTAGCAGCATCTACAGCCTGTGAGGTTGGGGATGCACTCCAAATGTGGTGAACTGTACAGGTGCACACACACACACACACACACACAGACACGCACACCAAAAATGTGCATTTGCTAAAAAGCTATTGAGCTTACAGGTATAAGCGTATGAGTAAACCGCTGTGTGACGATGTACTTACAGTACACTATAAAACAACAGGATACATAGCATTTAGCAGCACTTTATAGTAGACCCAGTCTATACCAGGTCACCATAGAGGGAAACTTCTTAAAGAACATCACTTCCTAAATTAAAATGTGTTGTGATTGCATTAGCCTATATCTAAAATAGATTCTTCTTTAGTTACACAATATTAGCCAAATATGATCACACGTATTGAAGGAGCTCCAATAATGCTGACGTTACAGGTAATAGCTGTGGACGACCTCGCTTGTGCATGAGGCATAACCTAGCATGAAAACATTTAGCATACCATAATGTAGCATTACATAGCATAACCTAGCATGACAAAATGTAGCATAAATAATGTATATAATAATAATGCAATAAAAGGCAAAACACACACACACCACACACACACACCTCACTCACAGGCAGGTTTTATAACCACACCAACGTTCATCATATCTTCCTCTGCCTCTCTATTCTAAGTCCTCTGTTCTCATGACCATACTCATAGC
The DNA here is from genome assembly GCA_027564835.1 of Typhlichthys subterraneus. Taxonomy (NCBI): domain Eukaryota; kingdom Metazoa; phylum Chordata; class Actinopteri; order Percopsiformes; family Amblyopsidae; genus Typhlichthys; species Typhlichthys subterraneus. Next base: position 14,444 of record JAODUH010051061.1, read on the forward strand.
TATGCTGCGTGAGCACACACACACACACACACACACACACATGAAGCATGTACTCCTCCTGAAGGTAGGCAGGTTAAATGATGTCACCTCTCCCTCTGTACCTCCTGGCCAACAGAGGGCGGCGAGGAGGAGGAGGAGGCTGACTCAGCTGACTTGGCCCTGCCACAGATGCAGAAGATGTACAGTAAAGATCCTGAGAGCAGCTAATAGAGGATACTGATTATACCATGTGTGTGGTACAGGCTGATGGACAGTGATATACGACGCTAGCACTCGGATGCTTCATGACTGAGCTTTACTTTAAACTGATCTTGTCTGACACACACACACACACACACGCGCACACACACACGCACGCGCACACACCACACGTACCATAAACAAGTTTTCATATCAACATCACATCTCTGATATGTGTGAAATAGTCCAAAATAGCCGCACTGTAAACAGGCAATAGCCAACTGGTCTTTGCTGATCCCAGCTAAACAAATACAGCCTCTACTAAAGGAACATTTAAGCTGTAACATATGGCTGCTATTAATAATCACAATTTCTATATAAATTCCAGAATCTGCAAATATGTAATCTAGGACAATCGGTGCTGCCCTCTATAGGTGGAAAATAGACCTAGTATAGTGCTTATGATCACATCGTAATTGCAGGTATTGTGTGTGGTTCTTGCAAGTATGTAATTGTAAATCATCACAATATAATGATTGTATACAGTTTGTTCCCTTACATTATTACATCACCTTTCATACATATTTTAATTTAGTACCACATGCTGCCATATGAAATACAGTAAATGTCTTTTATAAAGTTATGTTCAAATACAGCATGTGTATCTGTATGACACCACTGTAAACACCAATAAAACGATTAGGTAAATTTGATAAATTAGGTGAATAGCACCACCAGGTGGAGAAGAGTATCACTGTGTTCGCAGAGGGTGCGTTCAGTGGGAAGTGTAGCCGCATATGTGCCAGGGTGTTTTATATTTGTGAGCGTAAGCAACGTCCTTATAGGCTCTATATAGTGTCTCTGGTAAAAGTCATCATCACTATTTAGTATCAACCAAATGTTGCTTTTATTACATATTTCCATCTTAAATGCATGCCGTCTGGTTCTGATATGAAATTAATGAAATTTCAAATCGGAATATGTTGACACAACCATTATGGACATATCCTTAAATTGGAACAGTGCACTATATACCGACAGAGATGGTTCTAGAGCCTCGCTGGTTCTACCATCATCTTGTGCATCTGTACTGCTGAAACAACCATCTGAAGCAGTAAAACACAAGCGACCATGTTGTTGTTGTTATAAGTCATGTGAGCGTTGTTCAACCCACAGCCTATATGGACAGCCCAACTCCTCCCTAGTTTATAACCTGCTGTTCATTCCACTACCGTTCATATTCATTGAATGTGTAGCAAACGCTCACCATCCTGAACGCAGAGCCACTGTGTGCTCTGGGGCTCCCTCACTGGTATAGTGGCCAGAGCTGGTACTACAGCCAAAATGCGCATGCTATGTGTTGATCCCGTGAGACTCGGCCAGATAAAATGCAAATGAATGAGGTCAGAGCGTATTTAGAATATACTTGACCCTAACAGTGGGTGGCGATAATATGTTAATGAGGTTTGCAGACTCCCTGTTTAGTGAACTGTTCCTGTATCACAGAGTGAAACCTACACGGCTACTGTACCAGAGTAACAGGAAGGAAGCTCTGAATCTAATTCAATTATGGAGTTGAAATAGCTCAATGTTGTGACTGATTTCAATCTAAATGATTCATATTAAATTAACATAAAACATTTATTCTGTATACTTAATCAGTTAAAGTCAGGGCAGCTTTCTCCTAATGTTTTCTCAATACCGTACATGATTATTACCCTATAGCGGAAATGAAAAATGACATATGTACACTATCCTATCCTGGACACTGGCCACAAAGGCAGTCAGTCAGGATATTTACAGTAGGCTGCAGTACACTGTATAGCAGTAGGGAACCATGATTCAACCTTGGCCCTATGACCCCCCTTCCCTCGCCGGGGATAAAAAAGCATCATATAACTTAAAGCACGCACACATCACATCATGAGCTTATCTATAGGCCTATAGGTTAGCTACATTATACATGGTAAATGTGCATCATGACCGCAGAGTTAGTCAATATAGCCTACAGATTGACAGGTAGTCTAATCAGCACAATGCGTTATTCCAAATAAAACACTATAACAAACGATACACAGTGGCAGCGGCGGCCATTATATAATCAAGTGGCACGGCGGCCTATCAGTTTTTAAGTAACATTATGATTATCACATTCCTTGAAAACCATTTAAGTCCATTGATAAGTACTGTAAGCTACCAGTACACATTTTCTCCTGTTGTTTAGTGGTTGATGGCAGGTCAATTCACAACTGAATTTATAATAGGCTGTTTTGCTTTCCTCACCAAATTAGGGAATAACCCAGCGGATATAACCTATGTTTCCTTTTCCTATTTAAACTCACAAAAGTTAACATCCAAAATAGCGTTGATAATAAATCTGAAACAACATCCTTTCTCTGTCGAAACACGTTTTGCTGTAGGTGATCCATGAGGTGATCATGTGCCCCACAACAAGGGAACTTGTCATAAAGTTAGTGATAACAAAGCCCACCCATTTAGAGGGACGATATGATTGGTCAATTTTACTGTAATTTGAAATATGTTTCTCAATACGATGCCCTCTGTAAAAGTGTAGAGGGCATCACCAATCACAGAGCTGCATAAGCGTAGCAAGCGAGACAGCGTGTTTCATTTAACCCTTCACATTACAACACACATTGAATAGACAGGCTTGAAGAGATCATTTCCTCAGAAACATTGTAATAGATATTGATTGTCAAACTTTGAATTGATAAAAATGATAATAGATTACTTAGTAAATAGGATATTATATTTGAGACTATCTTAGGTCCTCTCTGAGGGCCTAGATGGCCCTGACGGTTCCTCACTGCTTTATAGCCTACATTACATTATATACTATATATAGTATGCTATGCATGAAGCCTGCTAGCAAGAAAAAGAACATAGGTACATTTACAGTATTTTAATTGATGAAACCCCAAGGGGTTTGTAGAAAGTGAGTTGGTTTAGAATAATGAGCTGCTGTTTAAGCACCCATGCCTTCCAATGTTGTTACAACTGGAACAGAAAAACAAAAACATTTTTTTTTTTTTTCTTTTTCAGTTTTTACACAATTCTATTTAGATATTGTAGTTTAAGTTTTTCTCTCTCTCCCTCTCTCTCTCTCTTTCTCTCTCTCTCTCTCTCCCCCCCCTTCCCTTCCCCCACAGGCCACAGTGGGAAGCTGACACACAGGCAGTGTGTGTGTGTGATTCATGGCCACTCGTAAATGTAATAAAGCTTAGCAGGCTGAGTAACAGTGAGTCCCAGGTGTGTATGACGTGACAGGGTCCTGAGAGACACATGAGCGAGTGTGCGCTATTAGAGAGGCTGATTAAAACCGAACAAAATAGACGTACATTGGGGGGCGTTCGAGGTCTGCATGCTTGCTTGTGTGTGTGTGTGTGTGTGTGTGTGTGTGTGTGTGTGTGTGTGTGTGTGTGTGTGTTTGTATGTGTGAGTGAGCGAATGAGAAGGAAGAGGGATAGATGTGTGTGTGCCTTTGTGTTGGTGTATGTGAGAGGGGCAGCTGAAATGTGTGTGTGCGTGTGACTCACTAGCAAAGGCAGCCAACACACTCTCCTCTCATACCCCCCCACACCATGTGAGATGATGTCATGCTCTAACCATGGAGGTGTGTGTGTGTGTGTGTGTGTGTGTGTGTGTGTGTGTGTGTGTAGTAGTAGTAGTTTTGTGTGATAAAGACACTAAAGACTTAAAAGAGTAATTGTCACTCAATATCTGGGTCACTGTACGCAATCATAACACCATAAAAAATATCTCACAGACAAATAATGGCAGTTGCATCATTTGAAAGACAGTGAAACATATTTAGGCTCAACCTCTGACTGGCTGCTTTGGATTCCAAAATATACAGTACGTTCTTACAAAAACCTTTACTGTACATGGCCAATAGAATTTAGATCCCACTAAGATACATTTTTTTAATATTGACTGTTTCATATCATTGTTTGCCATCCAGGACAGTGTTTTCCCAGAACTTGTTATGCTTGTTCTGAGACAGTAGTAAGAGAGATGTTTCTAGAAAGATGTATTCGTAGATGACAATTATAGGTAAAAAAAAAAAAAAAAAAAATGTCTGTGTGTATAATGTAATTGATAAGATAAGACCTGTTAAATACACTCAGGGAGTTCCCTGCGTGTTGCACTAGTGCCTTTAGGAGTTCACACAATACAAATATATATATATATATATATATATACACACACACACACACACACATACATACATATATATATACATATTAGGGCTGCACAATTAATCGAATATCGATCGCGATTACGATTTTGGCTTCTCACGATTAAATGAACATGA
>JAODUH010051083.1:0-12500 GCA_027564835.1 Typhlichthys subterraneus
GTGTGTTGGAGCAGGGAGACATCTAAAACATGCAGGGCAGCGGCCCTCCAGGACTGGAATTGAATAGCCCTGCTGTATAGCGTAGCACAAGGCTTCTCAACGCGCACCCCCTTGGGAACCGCAAGATGCTTGATAGAAATAATATAATGAAAATATATATAAATAAAAACTGCACTCTAATCATTATTTTATAAAAACAAAGTCTAACATATACATATTTTATTTGTAATAAAAATGTAATGTGTAAGTATTAATATTAGTTTCACAGAAATACTTCTCTCTTTCCCTCCCACTTCTCCACCTCCACGCTCTGTGTTGATTGATGATTTCAACATCTAAACTATGCATTTCAAGCTTATGCAATTTGTTGACTTAAAATCTGGAGCATCCCTCATTAAGAAGCAAGCTCACATGGTTTTTTAGCCCCCCTCCTCCTTGTTTCAGATCTAAATGCATCACTCCTGGATCTGCACCACATGATCTCAACAAGGCCCCCTGGCTGTCCATTGCTCAGCGCTAGCATGACGCTGATGGAAAATTCAGCAGTACAGTGGAATGAAGATGCAGAATTTGTTTAACAAGAGGGCTAGCAGAGTCTCGAGCCTTGGTTCAGTCTCTTGCTCTGCTCCGACGAACAGCTTTGAAAAAATGCACTGCTAAGTGACCTCTCCTCCCCGCTTACTAAAGAAGGAAAGCAATGGGAGGCTAATTATTATAACCAGCTACACGCCGCTACCCCAGGAGATAAAAGCTTTCGGGAAAGGCTGCAGACCATGTTAAAATTCTACATGCGCCGGATGAGGCTAAAGCTACCATTAGCACTAATCGACAAAAAGCACAGAACAGAAAGGCCGTACGCAGCTCAACTAGACAAAATGACTGGAGTTCAACATAATACGTCAATATCATTACAGCAGGGGTGGAAAGATGAAAATGCCAAGCACTCAAAATAGTTTGGAAAGACGTTAGTGAAAGATTAATTCAGACAGACAGATATATTTTACTTTCTTATAGTAAAAGCCATAGTAAGACCTCAATCTGTATGGATTGGATAAGAATGATTATATTCTATATATAACAATGTATAACAATATCTAACGTGATGCTGAAAGTGGAGAAAGCCTTTCTCCCTCAGCTGTGTTTACCTCGGCCTGTCAGAGTAAACCAGCCATGAGTTGTTATCTGTGTTAGGGGATGTGTACGCAAAGCTAAACAATATGCCCTTTCTCAAACGCACATACAAGCTAACTGGCTCGAGGCCAATATGTACATGTATGTAAACAGACGTGTGGCAGCCCGCTTAGCGCCTGCTGACGTACGAGAGCCTCTCGTTGTGCGTGCGCTATTGCGGCAATGCGCATAATTCATGCATTATTTTTATGCATATATACACCCACATATGCAGCGCAGGACGTGTGATGCACATGCTCACATGCATGCGCTGTTTGTACTGTGCGCAATACGCATGAGGAAACGCCACTCCAGATTTGTTCTAGCAATACCAATGAGCACGCAGTACCCAGGCTCAGAAACGACGGCTGCTCTGAAAATGTGACAGACAGAATTCCACGCCGGTGCTGTATACTGTAACCAGCACTGCATTCTGCCTCATTCATACCAAGTAACACACTCCGATGTGATTCAGGTATTGAATTGTGTTGACCTGAGGCCGGAATTTAATAAAGAGAAAAAAAAAGGGACAATATGGGCCTAAGATAAGAAGAAGTAAATTTTGAATGACATATGTGCCTAGCAACGCTGTCTTTATCTCACCACGGCTATACTGAATTCACACCGTTCAAAACGCATGTACAGAAAGAAGAGTTCAACTTTGGTCTGGTGCCGAATATTGCCGTGTGCAACAGGGAGGTAATGTCAGCGAATATGACGTTAGTCCGAGCACATCTACAATAAATACGCCGCCGTTATTTGCTTGGAAATCACACAAAGGGCTTGGGTTTGGGCGTGCGTACAGCCACGCCTGTACGCACGTGCGCACGCACCCGTTGTGACGCCTTACCTCTGTTAAAACGTCTTAAGTCTAGTCTCTTCCCCTGCAGTGCTGTCTCCACTGCTGAGAACGTTCCTATCAAACCCTCTCTGTCTGTCTGTCTGTCTGGCTGACAGAGAGACACTCTTCTGCTCGCTTGCTGTCTATTTTCAGTCAACCTGCAACTCAATCGTGGTGGGGATGCACACGGTGGGATTGGGAGGGGGTGGGCTTAGCTCTCTCCCTTTCTCTTCTGCCCGGGGCAGTGGAAGCAAGGTGGGGGGGGGATAACTGGCTCAGGAATAGTTCTAGAAATAGAATATCCCTCACCCCTTCCAATTTCCCCCTTTAAAACACATGCATGTGACCTATCCATATACAGTGGCAGGCTCCATCATTTTCCCCTCTTGATTGCATCTACATATTTTATCACATTGGTTCGGGGGGGATTTTAAAAAAGGGGGGAGGGGCATTGAAACATCACGAGCACACTTGAAGCGCATAACTCACTGAACAAGGATCTTTATATATACAGACAGGCCCCAGGGGTTATGTAACGTGTTGTGCAGGACATTGGAGTGGAACATCTAGCACAGAGAGGGGGGAGGAGTGGCTCCTTCTGCTCTCTGGTGTCACATTCTGCACGGAACTGATATGTGTCGATTGTTACGGCCCGCTCTGTACCAGCACAACACGTGTTTTAGGTTATGGCCGGTGGCGGGATACAGTACAGTACATGGATGTTGGTGTTCGAACCGAGATGAAATGTGGATTAGAAACAGCTTTTGTTTGAAGACTCTGCTTGTCTTTTTAAGTCTGTGAGACTTAAAATCATAAAGGCACTTCACACAAAGTCCTAGCATCACTTCGCAATGCTCAAACCTTTATGTGTGGAACCTTTGGTCTGTTCCATTCAAGGGCACCTTGTCAACAAGGAAAGTTTCCCTCCTGCCGAACACTTTCATGCAGCTTGATATGAAGTCGCTAATAATTTATGCACTGTTTGCAGTGTTGTTGCCAGAGATGGACAAGGTCTCAATCTTTTATTACCAGTACATTTCTTTGATTTCTTAAAAATATTATCTCTCCATAATGCATATTGTTGTTGTTAAAGTGATAGGTGGATCTGATACCATTACATTATGTATCTTAAAACATTTAAATGTTGTGTTAACAAATCACAAAGTAGAATCAGTGGTAGTGTTTGGTCTATCAACCATCAAAAATTCCCTAAATTAAGTGTCACGGCTTTATGGCCCTGCCATGCTTCCTGGGGTTTCCCTTCACTCATTTACTCATCTTGGACTGTCTGTGTCTTGTCAATACACACACCTGGTGCCCATTCCCATAATTAGCTTTAGTATATGTAGTCCTCTGTTTATCCCTATCTTTGTCGGTTATTGTTTGCTGTAACTGGTGAGTGTTTTGCTTTGTTTAAATTAAAGTCATTATTATTATAACCCCAACCTGCGTCTGGTTTCTACCACCCCCACTCGACTGTGACATTAAGAGGAACCACTCTTTAATAGAAATTCAATTAATCCCATACTTATTCCTATGTTAACTGTCTGGCCTATAATTACATAACTATTCTATTTCTGTATTTCAAAATTATAGGAAATCATAGTCTATTTACATGAATATACATTTAATATCAGTTTAAGCTGCTTTTAAATGACAATTTAACAGAACTATCTGTAAAAAAAATGCATGTCCCTTTTAAACTGTTGTCTGCGGTCAATCACAGGCCACAACAGGGGTGTGGCTTCTGATGTGAGTGGTCTTAATATAACTGTAATTATCTGTACTAAAACATGTTTTAAAGTAATTATTCTGTTTTTTTAAGGTGTATTCTTACAAGGATTATAAAGATTAATTGTAAAGATTTTTCTTCATGGAAAAATATGTTAATGCTACAGAGAATTACCTTTTACATTTTTTTTATATTTCTAATACAGTAATTTTCAGTTTTTTATATTTTTAAGTTGACAGAATTTTCCTGTGGTAATTTTCTGGTTCCGCTGCTGCTATGTTTTACTATATTAATTTTTACAGTGTAAACACTATTGTGTATAATTCCATGTTTCAACTGTCGTTTTGGACAGGCCTTTCTACTTTATAGCCGAACATTCTGTTCCATTTCGTGTTGCGATCTTTTTTAATATGCCCTAATTTAATTCACAATATGATTGAGTGGGAGGAAAGCTCAAAGACAATTGGTTCCAATCCAGAAAGTGTGTCACACCTTGGGCCAAATCTGGCAACATTTTTTTCCATTTTTTTATATTGGCTAAAGGACATGTTATATTTCAAAATTAGCTCACCCTTGCAGGTCCCCTGAGACCACACAATGGACCACACTGCTAGAAAAAAAGAATTAATGTATATAACTTAATAATTATTGAAAATGTGAAAAGAGCCATCGAAGACCAAACAAAGAGAGCAGAGCAAAGCTGCTGGTCCACCCAAGGCCGTGAATGTGGACCAGAAATAAATCTCCCGTTGACAGGCGACAACACTTAACCATCCGGCCCTCAGGGGACCGATGAAGGTGAGGACAGGGACCAGGGCGATGTGACCTGAAGATAACCCCCAGGTGACCTCTCACCCCTGACACCCCATGACATTCACTTCCTGCTAATAGGGGCCTTATCTCGGTTCTCTCACGAAAGGAGCGAGCGAGAACTTTCTTTTAGCACGTGGGGGCCACAGTTAATCTGGACGTGTAGCAACGCAGTTGGGGATTGAGTTTCATGTGGGATCTGTGTTAATGGACCAGTTCTACTGGGGCCTTTTGGGGAACGATCACAGTAACGCACCCTTTGGGATCAATTACTGAAATATGAAGGACACCTGTTTGAAGAATAAAGCTCGCACACACATACACATGCATGCACACATTACCCGCTCAAGCACGTGTTATAATAACTTGTGCACTTATGTCACCAGCATTAGGCTATAAATGGCGTTTTTTTTTTTTGGTCTTGGCAACCTGAGCCGCTGTTTTAAAAGGGGTTACTTTGCAAACGCTCCAAAAAGGTACCTCACATTTTAATTGACTTCTATACTCTATATTTGACAGTTTACAGAAAACAATATATATATTTAAAAGTAACAATGATCAACAATGCCACATTGGAATGACTTTCATCTGTATATGGACTTTTGTTAACACAGTTCAGTGCAAGTGCGCGGCTTTGTGCACATCATTTAAAACCTAGAAAAATACTGCATATTTAAGCGCCAATCCTGGAAGAGCTGTTCTTAAAATAACCTCCCCCCCTCAACCACAGCATCAAATGGGAAAGAGCTGTGTGAATCTTATCTTTGTGTCGGTAAGAGAGAGAGTGAGGTGTGTGATGGCTGACACTCAGCTCCCCTGCTTCCCTCCCAATAGACGGACAGAATATAGGCTAAACAGACATTACTATAGGCACTTATCGTTCCCCATATGCTGTGCAATGACAGAAAAATGTACTCTCGTGCGACAGTGCAGTGAAAAAAGCCGATATTACGCATACAGTATGAATGCATCCAAAGCCCAGTTCCATTTAAGTGTGAATGCACACAGCAGCGTCATATGTTCTACGTATGTGCGCGCATCCGCGCACGAGGGTTGTTTTTATAGGAAACAAGTGGGTGTCAGGCTGGCTGTCTCTGACTGAGCAGCTATCATAACACGCCAGCCTTCCTCGTCTCTTGCTTTCCCCTTACACTCAATAAATCAGTCACTGTGTTCCTTCTGCAGCCGCCCGCTCTCCCCGGTGAGACGTGTCAGCACTTTCGCCACAGCCGAACACACACAAGCGCTCGCATTGTAAACATATTCATACAGCGAGCCTGCACATGTGTATGCACTGTGGACTGTCTGTCAGTAGTATGACGTTGGTGTAGACAGACAAAGTCTCTGGCTAAATAGAGACAATGTAGTCCTTCCCAGAACATCAGTCCTTCTCCAGAACGCTTGCTAAAGTCGCTGGTTTTCATCGGTACACCTTACATCATCAAATTCAAATCAAATTCAAATGTTAATGTTAATGTGGGTCCCCCTCTTAGCCCCTCCCCTCACTCAGAGGCTGAGTCTCAGAGGCTCAGAGCTGGGCTGCAGATACACTTTAACAAAATGTAATGCACATACAAATATACAAATACTACAGTAGGTTCTATGTTTTACTGAGAAACCTCAAAAAGATTTCACTAAAAGTATGCAGATCACCTCAAATGCGCAAATCTGTCATCTGGTAATTCATCAACACAATTTCCACAGTGCATTAGTAGGCCATCTACCATTTAATCAACCACCCTTTCCGTGATCCAATAATACCACCAAGTGATTTACTGATCTGTAGCCTATTTCCATTGTCCCAGAGCATCAAGCACTCAACTGGAAAGCGGTCCCATTGTTCCAGTTTAGTACAAGGACCTCCATCAGCTACTGGGAAGTCATTCAGTGTTAGTCATTTAGTTTTTCCATTATAGACTAATAAACTATCCTTTGATAAATGCATGCATTTATCACAGTATCCACTAATACACCAACATGCAAAATTGTTTGGTGTTTGGTTATGTATAATACATCAACTAGCCTACATTTCCATTCTTCATCCAGTGATACATTGCTCATATTTCATCAGATTACCACATCCAACGTACCACGTTTCCTAGATTTCCCATTACACACAAGATTATCCAGTGATTGAATTTAAGTGGTTTCATAATCCACTAATAATACGATGTTCAAGATACTACTGTTACGTTTTACAGAATGCTGAAGCAATTCCTCTAATAATATTACAGTGTCTGTGACTGACATCCAGTAAATTATCTAGTCCTATAAGTGATTCACGTTTTCCAGAACATGCCGACAGATCGTGTCTTGTTTATTGGTAATATTTGGTAGTGTATTTATGTTGTTCACTTTTGCCTTAGGTGTCACACAATAATAAACATGTATTTACATTGCCTACTAGTATGTGCCCTAGAGATAGAGTAGATCATGTATGTGTATACCCCATTGACAAGTATCTTTATTGGCTGATTGCTTTGGTCTGGTGCCGAATATTGCCGTGTGCAACAGGGAGGTAATGTCAGCGAATATGACGTTAGTCCGAATATGCGTTAGTCCGCATTCAGCCTCTGGCTGAATGCGGTTTGATATTTTATTTGAAGATCTGTGAAGGGTTTCTTTAATATGTCATCAATCCACATGTCTACTGCAGCTGTTTGTGATACTGCCTTTTGAATGTATGGAAATTATTCAATTTTCTCTTTTATTCTGTCTGGTAAATACCACAAACCAATGCCAGAGCATGTATGAAGCCATTAAAGCTGAATTTCTGTAATTTTTTAATCAGACATGAGGACAAACTGTGTTTCATTTAATCACAATTACTTCTGCAGAGCCGTACCATAAGTGTCCGTCAGCATAAATTAGATATATTGTTCTATAGAGCAAATCCCATACACCAGACATGTCCAGACAAGCCACAAAAATGAAATATTTGTAACCCAGATTGGCCTACAGTACTGGTATTTTTCCTAACCCCAAACCCTTCTAAACCACCATACACAATGTTAGGACATAAAAACATACAGTATAATGTAAAGTTTATATAAATATAACACAAAAAGTAAGGCATTTTGTGTTTGGTAGATTATTTCTTTGTTGTAACAATGCTTCTTGGCAATATATCTTATACCATTGGAAAGCTTAATTATTTCCCTTTTAAATAGGCCACATTTGTAAGGAACATGTATTTGTGGGATAAGCAGCAGAGCTGAGTATGTGTATGTATTGTACCCATAAAAAATCTTCTCTGACAATGCCAAACAGCTTTACTTTTCTGTCGACTCTTGTTCGGTGGATTGGATGATTCATATGAATGGGTCAATAGAAGCCTGATAATGAGCTATTCATTTGAATTAGGTGTGTTGGACAGTGTCCTAGCACCCTGGTCCTGGACAGTGGCCATCCAGGACCAGGGTTGCCCACCCCTGAGCTAAAGCATTGCTCCCTGTCACCTGTTAGTAAATGTCTGTCGATACGGTATAATTCCGATATCGATAAAACAAAAAGTTGTCTGAATGCTTGGTTTTTGACAAAAAAAGATGATTAGGCCAACAATATCGGGTTTGACCTATCATAAAATATCTGCTGAAGTAGATTTGCTAAATTCTGACATGGTCCCATACACTATTGTATAGCGTGCGTATATATATATATATAATTTTTTTTTTTCTTTCACACTTTTTCCCCATTAATGTAAAAACTTATGAATGTAAATGCACAAACGCGCAGCACAATTTAACACATCCACCTCTAACCATACGAGCATGAATCATTCGCCAACATGTTATCACCAGTTTTGCTAGTGTCTTGCCTGTTAGCTTTAGCTAGCTGTGATGACGAGGTAGCTAATATGGGAGTGTTTTTGTGTTCAGCTCAGATTGTCATTGTGCACGGGGATTTCATAACAATGCGCAACTGCACATATTTGAGCTGCGAACATGGTGGCTAGAAGTCACTCGCACAAAGTCGGCCTAAACTTTTCATGTTTACACACCAAGATTTTTAGTTGCATTTGCGAGTGAAATGGTCGCACTGTGGAGCCCTGCGAGCTGACTGCTGCACCCGTCATTAAATGACAAATGTATAGCTTATGGAAATACCGGAAATTTGTTTAAAAATAATATCACTGTTATTGAAAATATGTATATCGCGGTATATATTGATATTGAATTATTGCCTAGCACTAGTAATTCAGTTATTCTGAATGATCATTTATACATAACAAGTAATAGTGTCATATTACTAATATTATAATAAGGTTACTGCAGCATAAAGTAACGTAAAGTGTATGTACATGGAACACGACATAGAAGTCATTCAAAGTCAAATAGATTTTACTAACTTAAAGTGTTTAAAGTGCTGCTGGGGGGGTGCAAAAGGCTTCTAATTGCTACCTGGAGACAGGCTTGGCTAACAAATCATTTTCCTCGTCCATTTGCGGGCTTGACTGACGCTCCAGGGAATGCTAACCGCTCCCCTGAGGGTTTACACACGGCCCCATTGTGTGCCCATTACGCTCCCCTGCCACCATGATGTCACACAAAACGACTGCATGAATTGAGGTGCATCAAAGAGCAACGCGGCGGAGTGTAGCTTTTACAACTCCCACACAGGAAGGGTCTGCAGGCCGGCCCATCGCTCTCCCCTCTCGCTGCGGGGCCCCGGCCGGCACACAGGCGCGCTGTGTTTCAGTCGCCTAGCGACCCTCGCCTACAACAAGACGTACCCCAAACGAGAGCATGACGTCAGCTGCCGCTGCTCATTTAGTACTTATTGAGAGCGTGTTTCAGTTCTTGTAAAACATTTACAACATTTTCACATTAAGAGTTTTCTCCCTGTTCAACTCCAGAAACACTTGAGCTTTATATGGGTTTTTTCTTTTTTTTTTTTTAAACACGAGAGAGACGTAGAAATGCCTGTTACTGGTTTTGGGATTCTCTCGAGGGCTGCAGCCGGAACGCTGTCGGCTTGACCGAGCCTCGGAATGGAAAGTAGAGCCGGTGTTGCCTGCAGTCTCGGCCTGCAGCTTAGCTAATGATAAAGGACCCCATTCAGCAGGCACCAGCAGCCAGACAATCCCCTCCATTGTCATTTTCTACGTGTGTAAAAATGCATCCCGTCCTCCCGCGTGTAATCTCTCCCAGCTGCACGCAAGGTTGCGGTGTGTGTCTGTGATGCCGAGATTGTGCATTGTCTGCCTGTGTTGTCGGTGGGTTCAATCCCCATTCACCCCTCCCACCCCCCCACCCCCCCACCCCCCCACCCCACTACCGCCACCACCCCCATTGAAGAGACAACCACTGACCGAACTAATCCATCCCAATGGGCTTGGCTGCGGCTTGGCACTCCCCCCCACCCCACTCCCCCCGGGCCCCTTCCCCTCGTGGCCAGACACCGCAGGAGACACGTCTCGTCCACCCTCTCTCGCTCTCCTCGCTCGGAACATTCCAGAGAAAACGAAGCTGAAGAAGATGGGTCTGATAATATGGGAAGAGCGATTTGAAGACAAAAGCCAGCGTATGTATCCATTTTACCCAGACGGGAATTATTTCTGTTGAACATCACCGCGTGCAATGTGTGTGTGTGTGTGTGTGTGTGCCCCTAACCTTCTCTTGAACAATACCCAGAGTGCAATGCGGGGTGTTCAAAATAACTGCCTGTCCCAATACACAGTAAACTGACAAAAACATGATATTATGTGCATGTGTGTGTATGTATTGAAACAATGGTCAGTACACTGTGCTCTAGGTATGGCTCTGTGTGTGTGTGTGCACACGTGTAGGTGTGTGCATGTGTGCGTGTGTGTGTGTGTGGAGAAAGAACCGAGGCGGGAGATGTAACATTTTGCCAATATTAAAGACTGGCTCAGCCTTCTTGTGGTTTGGCCACTGAGGCAACAGAGCCCAGCGCTAAGAAAGGAGGTCTTGTTCAGCCTGTCCTGCCTTTTCATCCGTTCCTTTGACGTCGAACATTTCATTTTTGTGTTGATTTATTTTTGAAGGAGCAATTTAAATGTCACCAGCCATTATGGAGGTATAGAGAGCCTAAGTCTCATTTCGCCATTCATTGAGAATTGCGTCAATCGTAATAACAAGGTCTGCCATCTGTGTACGTGCTTTAAATTTGAGTTGACATTTTAGTATTGAAGCCAATCGCTGTTTTGATTAGGCCTTTAATTAAAGCCACAATTAAAGTGCATTGCTACTAAGAAGCTAACTGAACCAGGTTACAATACTACCATTTTGGAGTATTGGTGACATTGAGATTGAACCTCAGCTGTGTGTACTGTAGTGTTTAAATTTACAACAGTTAGCAACAGCCTGCTTATAGTGACTAATGCATATAGTTAGGGCTTGTGCGTGTGTGTCTGTGTGTTTTGTCTCGTCCTGGTCTCTGATAGGTCAAACAGGGAAGGTCCTGCGTTGTGACCTCGTTGCAGAGAGCCAACAGCAAGGTGGCGTTCACCGTCTGACTCAAGTCACTGGGTGGTGTGTCTCAATGACTAACGGGCCCTGCTTCAACCCTTTAACCTCACCACTCTCATCCTGACTGACATCAAGCAACACCCACTGGTATCAGTATCATAAGCTCAACGCCCGTAACAGATAATAGATAAGCTCTTCAAGGGTGCCAGCATGCACAGCATGGGGCAACGTGGCAGTATAGCAAACACTGCACGTCACTTTCAGTTTACATACGGTTGTTCGACACACCAGTAAAACAGACTATCAACAGTGAACCAGCAAATGTTTAGGAGATTTTAGCAACACAAGTACATTGTTAGGCTTGATGTGCTGACTCTGCAAAACCAGAAGTATGTTAATCCCTAATAATATATGTAAGTAAACCCCCCCCCAAAAAATCTCCACTCATATATTGAGACAGACACAGCCGAATCGACAGTATAGCTGTTTTCGGGCCAGACATTCAACCTGGTTATTGAGCATGTAGCTTGCAGACTGAGATGGCACAGCACAGATAAAAGTGGAATAATTAAAAAGAGAGAGAATAATTGGAGGGGGGAGGAGGTTCCCATGCAATACCCGCTTCCTGAACGTGCCCTAAATATACATTTAACTCCATTACATATGGGACGCTTTTACTCAAACGTGGAGAAAACTCCAACGAAAGCTCCCAAAACCAGTCCTAAACAGCGGCACTTCGACGACAACGTTTAAAACACACAAACTACTGTCGAAACACAAAACGGGCTGCTACTGGGTTTTATTTTTGGGGTGGGGGGAGACCGTTTCAATTTTAGGTATAGCTCGGCAAGGAAAGCGGGTCACTGCAGGCTGTGATATTTAAACTTTCTTAAATTTTGTTCCCCCTTTCAACACCATAGAAACTGGAGCTTATGGACGTAACAACACATGAGGAGAGAGGTAACAGCAGAGCGAGAGCGAGAGAGAGCGAGAGAGAGACAGGCTGTAGAAATAAGGGCAGTGAGAGATAGAAAAGCAAGGCAAAGCTTGAGTTTGAGAGTCAAGTTTATTTATACAGCCCTTTAATCACGTTGCAGTCGCAGAGGGCTTTACAGCCTTTATTTCACAAACAACACCACCTTAACCTGCTCCACCCCCCAGGCAAGGAAAAACTTCCATTATAAAAACCCCATGGGGAAAATAGGGACGAGAGGGACTCCTGTACAACGTGAATGGCAGAGCTAAAATGGGACGGAATCCCTCTTGAATAAGCATTGATTACCAGTGGCAAGGGGGTCAGACCGGGACCCCCCAGTTAAGGAAAATGCATGTGTGTGTGAGTGTGTGTATATGTGTGCACACACACATCTGTGTGTGTGTGTGCGTGTGTGTGTGAGTGTGTGTGTGTCTTTTGGGACTGGCCCCGTAGCCCGTGTGTGTGTGTGTGTCTGTGGCGGGCCTCACCTGGGGGCTGGCGCTGGCCCCGTAGCCCATGCCCGGTGGGGAGGTCATGGCG
>JAODUH010051083.1:17500-18955 GCA_027564835.1 Typhlichthys subterraneus
TCTATTCACATAGAGCTCCAGTGACTCAGACCCCAATCGTGGCTGAGCATGCTTAACAACCATGCAGGGAGGGGCTTAAGTCAGCCCATCGGCTCATATGGCCCCGACGATCAGCGGGGGATGATAATGCATTATTAATGGCAACAGCTGCCGGAGCAGCCAGGTTGCAGCTAAAGCCCTCTTTAGCGTCTTTCCTGCTCTGCGTGACGTCTGTTTGTGTCTTTGTTGTTTACACCATTAAATACATGTTCTGCTGTCTGTCGGCCCGACTGCCTTCCTTCTCTCAGAGCACACGTGGACACGGATAGAAACCCCGCCATTCTTTTTTCCCTGCTCCTCTATTATTCATCTTTGTGTGCCGCGTGGGGGCAGGATTGGTGGGACGGGGGGGGGCCGGAGCAGGAGAGAGAGAGAGAGACAGAGAGAGAGAGAGAGAGAGAGAAAGAAAGAAAGAAAGCAGAAATACCTTGAAAATTGAAGATGGCCCGACACAACAGAACACAACTCATCCAAAAAAAAAAAAAGAAAACGCAAACCCATCAAAGAAAACACAACAAAAATAAATCCAACACAACACAACCCAATAGAATCAACACAACACAAATCAACACAACGCAACCAAAACAACCTGGCAAAACACAACACAACCAAAAACTAACCAACACTACCCAACACCCATTCAGCATTTTGCTCTCTCACAAAATGCTTCACAGTTCTACCGGCTCCAGAGCCTCTTTCCAAACCCACAACCTCCCTCCTGTAGCCCGCACGCTTAGATCTTTTACTACACACACACACACACACACATAACATTCAGACACACCTTTACGTGCACCTTTACGTAAATAAAGAGGTGACTGCCACAACGCTCGGTTGGCAGCGCTTCTTTCCCGCGCTCAGCTCTTTTTCCGCTCTGCCGCCCTACAGGCAGCGGGCCGGTGCCCGAGAATGACGGCGTTCCTGAGGCGGCGGCCAGGAAAAAGGGGATCATTTCATGGAAGTGTTTGTGACGTCACCCGCACCCACAGAAGGCAGCGCGAGAGCAACCGGTCCATAGCGGTTCTTCCACCATAGTCACCTAAAAATCTTAACCAATTATCACACATAAATGTGAACTATTGTAATATTTGTATTATAACATTGTGTATCCCTTCCGGTTGATGTGTTTTGGTGATTACAACATTTCATAAACCCTCTGAAAGCATCGTGATACCCGTCTGGGGCATCCAATCACAGACAGGGCTCTATGAGGGGGGCTGCTGGGTAAGCACTTAGGGTGAGGACAGCACATGCGATGCTCCTTGTTCAGCTCATCTGATAAATTAGGAGCAGGCTCCTGTTTTTCAGGTGTGTCCGTTTGAAGCTCCACGCAGCACCAGAGGAGGTGTCGGCAGTCATTAGCATTTTCTCCTGCAGTTTGGGATGCATTCAGAGGAAGGGGGGGGGGGGGGGGGG
>JAODUH010051094.1:0-43962 GCA_027564835.1 Typhlichthys subterraneus
TCATAGGCTGTGGCTTTAATCCATTCAGTGCAATGTACTATATTTCTATTCTCCCGCTGTCCCTCCAGCCTGTGTGTCACGCCACTGAAACAGTAAAGCCACATCACAGGCGGAACAGCAGGGTTTGGGGAGGAGGCGAGGATTGGAGAGGGGGAGGGAGAGGGAGGGAGAGAGAAAATGAGAGAGAGAGAGGAGAGAAGGGAAGAAAGAGTTTAAAGTTTAGTTTAAAACAATGAAGGATTAGGAGAGAGAGTGTGTGCGTGTTGTGGCCAGTTAAAAGGACACAGATGACAGACAATACTTAAGATGCTGACAAAATAATATTATTGTTGTGGTGTGTGTGTGTGTGTGTGTGTGTGTGTGTGTGTATCTCTGATAGTTTTTGCTCAATTTCTTTCTATAATTTAGTTTCACTCTACGTGTGTATGAGTGTATGCAAGGGGCGGGGGCTCCTTGTGAGAGAAACGTACACACCTGCATGAATGGACAAATGCATATGTATAAACCCATTGAATATAATGTGCAGTGTCTGTGTGTGTTGTGCGTTGTGTGTTGTGTGTTGTGTGTTGTGTGTGTTCGGTCCATCTGCCTACGGAGGGGCGGGGGCCCCGCGGCCCTCTCAGGCAGCATCTGATGTGATTTAGTAGCGTGTGTCAAAGGTCAAGAGCCTCTAGGCTCCATCTGTGTTTGAAGAAAAAGGCCATCAGGAAAGGATTAGGCTGGAGTCAACAGTCCTGGTGACACGTCTGCCACCGTCTCTCTCTCTCTCTCTCTCACTCACACGCACGCACTCACTCACACACACACGCGCACATACACGCAAACACACACACACACACACACACGCACACACACACACACACATACTTGATATATACCTTAAGGTATCAGTAGCAGAACAAATAAAGCTAACATTATCAGCTTTAGCTTTAGTATTAGCATTAGCAAAAAGATGTTATGGAATACAGTATGACATAATGCAGTCTTTTGTCTTATGTTGGTTTAAGCCGCCAGCCTATACTGCTGTCCTCTCTACCATGATGCACCCCCCCCATTCTGTTACTTTAGCTAGTTAGCATATATACATACTGGGTAAAAGAATGTATTATACCTCTAATACTTAATAAAATGATACAACACATACTGTGTAACAGACTACAGCATGGTTGTACAATTGGTGTGCAGAACTGGAATACTGTACATCTGAGGAGAAGTGTCATCAGATCCATCTGCACCCTCTCATACCTTATAACCTCCATGGTGTAAGAGTAGGCCTAGCCATGTGTTTAAGATCTTTACATAACGTATGCCATGTCTCTCAACAGCAATGAGGGAAAAGTGGAACGTTATTAGAAGCCATTTTTATGGACAGACAGGCCCACAATGGAGTGTGTTCGACGAAACATGGCAGGAGACGCCAAATCCAGTCAACCCTCTTATTGAAGTTACCAAAGGGAGACTTAGAAATTTCCCTCCTCAAAAGAGGAGCTACATGTACACCTTCGTGAGCAGGTGTGTGGGATAATGTTTATGCATTGGATTTCACCCCCCCCCATTCCTTCCAGATGTAAAGGTATGCTCCTCTGGCACAAGGATCTGAGAGTTTCTCTGCAGGTTTTTTAAAAACCTTTTTTTAAGCCTTTTTTTCTTGCCATGATGGAGCGACACAGCTTGGCTTTTAGTCATTTGAATGTGTTGAAGCTGTTTGAGCTATATTTGCATACAGGTTGCTGCATAATGCGTTTCTTAGTATTATTTGGAGTTTTCCCTCAGAGTCTAGAACCTAGGTTTATGATGACCAATAAAGATGGAATATCTTTAAGGTGCTCATGGGCAAACCCATTTTCCATGCCGCCATGGAGACTTTTAAGAAAGTAACCTCTTGCATACACATGACAGTACTTTAATCTTCAAAAACCCTTATCCAAGTTTAGTGATTTTTTTTTTAAAGGCTCTTATCTTTGTTGTTGCGTTGTTGGCAAAGTGAGTTCCTATATATTCGTCATTGTCAGCATATATAAACATCCCGCGGCCTTCACAAATATGCTCTCTCACATATGCCTGCTGCCTCCCGAACCTTGAAAAAGCCTCTCTTCTCGGCACTCCAAACGAATGCTAGCGCTTAGAGACGACTATCACAAAATCCCAGGGAAATCATGATGAGCACAGCAGCCATGGACTACAGGGTGATTACACATTCAAATGGGTGATTTCACATCAACGGAAGGCTTTGAAGACCTCTTAATGAGCGGATAGTCGGAGTTAAACATTTAAAAACTTGTGCCACCTTTGAATAATACTAGGGTGATGGTGGATGTGGTCTTTGATGCTAGAATATATATAAATATATGTATATGTATGTGTGTGTGTGTGTGTGCGTGCGTGCGCGTGTGCATGTGCGTGTGTGTGTGTAGTTGTAGAAGGTTAAGGCTCTGCTGTTCAATGCTTCGATTGGTGACGGGGTTATATTAGGCTCAATAAACAAAAACAAAGCTTGGAGTGTACTATACTCTTTCAGGCATGAAAGAATGCTGTGTAATAAAAGACAGATTGTGATAGGTATATACAAAGTCAATAGAGAGAGGGAAGAGGAGGAAGTCAGAGAAAGTTAAAATACAGTAGAACAAATCAAACACTGGGAAATAAGAGGCAAGCGGAGTGGAAGAAGGGAGTGGAAGAGAGGGAATTGTTGGGAAACAAAGCAAAGACTAGTCTAAAGAATGGGCATGGAAAATAAAGGAGGACGAAGATATGAAAGACATAAATGCAAAGGCAAAACAACTGTGTGGGCGGGGGTATTTGGGTGGTGTGGGGTGGGGGGTGTTGTGTATGCATCTCAGCAAAGCAGCAGGAGGCTAGCGGTGCTTTGAACTTGGCCCCCATTAGAGGCCGCCTGATGATGGTTTGAAGAGAACGCCTGAAAGAAGCCAAAGCATTTTAGATGTTAATTTATTTTTGTTGTATGTAGTTATATATTTGTGTGTGTGTGTGTGTGTGTGTGTGTGTGTGTGTGGGTGTATTTTCTCTTCCTTCTTGAGCCCTAGGAACCACAGTCACACACAATTTAGCACAGCAGGATAAAACACTCCTTTAGCTTTGTTGTTCTCTGCTTCACCAATTCCTCTCCATTTAATTCGCTCCACACACCTATTTTGTCATTATAGTGAGATGTTTTATGAAATGTTACTAAACTTTTGTTTATTGCACACACTATGTTTCATAAGGAACATAAATTAATCAAGAGGGTGATGATAGTTGCTGGTGATTCAATGTTAAAACCAATAATGCTCATTCTTTTCATGTGTTGCTATAAAGTTTTATTTTATTATTAAATCCCAAATTATATCCTGAAAACAACTTTTGATGATGTTCAACATAATTTTTTTTTAAACGAAATAATATTGGTTAGAAAAGCACAATTACATGTAATGACCTCTTCACCTCACTGATGTTGGAGATTAAATATTGTGTTTGGTCGCTGTGTTTAATGAAGTAAATGCATCTTTTTCAACTGCCATTAACTTCCAACTTTGTCCGTAACATATTATGCATCTACGCTGCGTTTCCATGAAATGTGTCCAAACTTATCTGGAGTCCATCTGTGAGACCAGCACAAAATACGCGAGTTGAGATACAATGAAAGCAAATTAAGGTACAAAAAACAACAATAATATATTGTGTTCATTTCATTGAGAAACCAAACACTAATTTCATTGCAGATGTCAGTGTGTGGACTTACATTGAGTAAATTAAGCTAGTCAATGGTTTTACCCTAACAGTATCATTTAAGAGGATGAAAATATGAAATATTTACTTAAAGCTGGTATTGCTATGCCATTATGAAATCTAAATCCCTTTACCCAGAATACATAGCCGAGCTGGAGCCAAACTACGGGGGCTCAGCTGACCCTGGGGACCCCTATAACAACTGACCTTTGACCTTATCTCCCATCAGTGTCTGCTTGACCGCCATGTGGCACGTTCTTCTGACATGGTTGAGGCAGTATACAGTATAGGGAGCAGGGCATAAACACTGTGTCTGTGATCTGGTGACACATGAAAGAGTCTGCCTGCCGTGTGTATGTTGCTGGCCCTTCATGTATATGTAATGCACGCACGCATGCACGCACATACTTGTGTGTGTGTGTGTGTGTGTGTGTGCGTGATTGATTTATTTATGCACTGCGGCGGCACAGCTCAAAGGGGTATGGCTGCAGGGGGTTAGGGGTTGGGGGTGGGGGTGTGGGGTATAGGTGACAGGAGAGATTGAAGGGCAGCAACGGAAGAAAGAGCGTAAGGGACAGCTGGAACACCAGGTGGCATATAGCCGTGCAGTGTCATAGGCTGTGGCTTTAATCCATTCAGTGCAATGTACTATATATTGGTGCTTATAATTTCACACGCACACACGCACGCACAAGTGCACGCACACACACTGGTATGGATTCAGGTTAATACAAATGTATTTTCTGTAATTTCATGAGGATTTCTTCATTTGGAACCGGAACATTTTTGCTCGCTTTGATGTTCTGATTGCAAATACAGCGAGGACTCGGCACGTATAAAACCTGGATGTGAGCCTCGATAATCATAAGCAGAATCAGGATAAACTATAGCCCACCAGATCAACATCTGTTGTCCGTTGTTTGATCCTCTGGCTTTCAGATGCAAATTATGAATTTGTTATCTGTTAGCTGTATTATTTTACAGCTTGCATACAGCCTGCAGTTTCTTGTTTTAAAGGCAAATTCATAATTAAACTTGTTCTGTGTGCAGCTGCTGTAACTTTATCAGGCAACAGTAACCGCAGTACCTTAATCACAACACTGGAGGGTGGAAAAGTGTGCCTTACAGAAGACTTAATATAGCCTACAGTTACATTATGTGTTTATTTCACTTTAAAGAAGGGTGTTGTCTTTTGAATCTTTCTCGTGTTTTCACCAAGCGACCCAGGCAAATACAAAGTGTAAGGTTGAGGCCCATAACCTGCTTTTATAGTCCTTAAATAACAATAGGACTTGCCAACGGTTGTTGGGAGCAATATCAAAACTCAACCTATCATATTTACAGATGCAGGCTGTAGTATCTTTTTCAAACCTGAAAGGGTATCCTGAGCATTTAGGTGATATGCGATAGGCCGTTATTAAGAAAGTAAAATAACACTGCACCGGAGTTTCAATGCCAGTGTGCTACCGTTATCCCAAAGTGGAAATCTATACTTAAGAACGTATGTTTTGTAGACAATTGCATTTCTTTTTTATAAATGTGTTGTAAAGGCCCTTGCATTATTTATAGCGCCTGTTTCTCCCTCCGCCAATCCAAGCACAAATAGTTTGTGTTTGTGTGTGTGGTGGTAGACATGACCAGCAGAGAGAATTAAAGACTAGGTTATCAAGCTAACTGTCCTAGGGGATGTAACATGTCAGGAAATATGAGAGTATAATAGTGAGTAAATGAAATGTCAAGTGAGGCATATACTGTATACACTATAGCTTTGCTCCTTGTGTGTCACACACAAATATGCAACGTTATATCCTCTGTTTGCCCTGTTTGAATGTATTTTAGTATGTGCTTGTAGTTATACACCTATCCAGGAAATGCAGATTTGCCAATGTGGCTAAACTGGAACATTTACAAAAATGAACTGTCCCTGTAACTTTAATCTGCATAAATAAATAAATAAAGTCTTACTTTGTTGTATGTAATCATACGCAGTGTGTGTGTGTGTGTACATGCGCGCGTGTACTGCATGTGCGAGGGCGTGCGCAGGTTTAGCTACAGCTAAAGCTGCAGAGGTCGGGCCTGAAGTTAAAAGAATCCCGTTTTCTTCACAGGCACATTAAACAGTGTCGCTTTAAACAAAGCCTCCACCTCTGTGTTCTCACGGTGGGGGTTCTGATGTTGGGTTTAATTGATACCTTCCGCCATCTGATTGGACATAGGGATGAATAACCTTGTCAGCAGCTTCAAAGCCCATCCCCCCCAGCAAGGACCCCCCTGGACTGTCTTCGTCCCCTTTCTCCCCTCATCCTGTGTTCTGCTGAGTTATGTTGACTCCATTCTGCACTTTTCATCCGGGGGGGTAGTTTGGACGCCGCGTCACCTCTCCCCTGTTCCATTGCTGCTCTTTAAACTTCAATAGATTCTTCTGTCATTTGCTTGAATTATGAATCTCTCAGCTACTGTCTTAGGCTGCAGTGTGACTCTGCAGGAGACGAGAGTCGCCTAATGCACCTTCACTAGCATGTACACCTCTTCCTCAGTAGCCATCTTACCATGAAACCAGGCAAAAAGCAAGTATAAAAGGAATGACCTTGAACGTCGTTATTCCAAGTTGGAATTCTTGGAGTTCTGATACAAGATAGAACTGTGGACATGGTGAACAGTTCTCTGCGTACATTATTTAGGTTGAAATCTATTTCGTAAAGTACAGACAGTGAGTATAAATGTGAAGCTTTTGGGATTGTTCTATTTTTTGTATGTTATGAAAGTAATGTGTTGCTTTTTATCATTGATAAATAGTGTATAATAATGATTCACATTCCACTGTATGTACATATGTAAAGCTTAAGCGTTTAGCATTCAGGGAAATGTATTGGAAAAAATAAAATTCTATCATAAAATTGTGACATTTAAACATAGTAGCATAACATTATGTTATGCGACCCACTGGACACTGCTGTAGAAGGTTATGCTAACTATCTGGCGGTGAGAGTCAGAGGGGTTTTACAACCCCTCTGACTGTACCTCTCACCAATTCTCTCACCTCGGTCAACTAGGAAGGGTAGAGGGTGAGAGCTGTTCTGCCTTTAAACTTGAATGAGACAAAAAGATAAGAGCTACCTTGAAACACTCTCTGCCTCTGAGTTAACCTATGCTAAGCCTATACTGTAAAACCTTTACTTCAGCAGTGCTCACATTTAAAAATGTATTTATAAAACTAGATGATAGTGAGGATATTCATTTGTAAATCTATATATAAATATAAATAAAATATAAATATATAAATATAAATATATCTAAAATGTGTGTGTGCGTGTGGTTGGTGGGGGGTCTTTTTATTTTTGCCTGATTTATTTAAAGCATGTTTATGGAATGCTCATAACACTGCTTATAGCTTAAGCTAGGGTTCTGCTCCAACACAGCTTCAATTCAAATGAATAGCTTTTTATAAGAGACCCATTCGTTTGAATCAGGTGTGTTGGAGCAGGGAGACATCTAAAACATGCAGGGCAGCGGCCCTCTAGGACCAGGATTGCGGACCACTGGCTTAAGACATACAGTATGTGATCAATGAACAACAGGTACAAAATGTAATGTATCTTCTACTAGCTCCAATGTCTATAGCTCAAATATTTTTAGCATTTATCATTGAAATCATTGGGGAGTCCTAGAGTCCCAAAACAATTGGTCTCGTGACGATAATCATATACTTGTACACACACTAATGTTGCTCTGGGTCATTATATGTACAGAGTAGAGGTGTGACCTGGGCAACATATACTGTACTGTACATTTTAAGCTGTTCAGTGCAGACTTCCAGCTCAACTACCAAGATGACAAAGTTCACTAAAGAACAATTGTGAAATACACAGAAACCTGAAAAATCTAAAGAACAGAACCTTCAAAAACCACAAAACTTTCTCTTCAGAAATCTTATATATAGAAAATACAATATAAAATATAAAAGTGAGTGATTGTGAGCAACACCTTCAGCAGGAGAGAGAGAGAGAGAGAGAGAGAGAGAGAGCGAGAGAGAGAGAGAGAGAGAGAGAAAGAGAGAAAAAGTGGGAATGAAATAAAGGAGGGATGTCTGGGCAACTTCAATAGCCTCTCTGTGTCCATCTAATATGAGGAGCTTGCATGCTGGGAGCTGGCCGTTTCCATTCAAGAAAGACCCCAAACTCATAAAGACCTCTTCTATGGCCCCCAACCTGAAACCCACCCACCACAGCCCAGGCTGGTACAGACCCTGTCCATGGGAACTTGCAATCTGCAATGTAATCCCACTCTGGCCCCGGGAGAAGCCTTTCCAAACAAACCGTGTGAGTCCTAATACCCAGGGCTTCACAAGTGGCTTCTGGCTAGGCCAGAGCTCCACCAAAAACCTCAAAACTAGACCCTCCTCCTTCTCCCCTCCCCAATGTCTTTCCCCTTTCTACTTTCCCCGGATAGACGACAAAGGAAAGAGATCTCCCTCTAATTGCTTCGGAGATTGAAAAGCCGTGAGGGCTTTGCGGGGCGGCTGTGCAGCGAGAAATGAGGCCGAAGCTCAGGCACAGGCAGCGGGGGACTGTCAGTCTGGTCTCACCCGCCCTGCATGTGCAGGAGCCGGGATAAAAGAGCTGGCAGGGCAGCCTCTTCTGCAGAGCAAGGCTGGAGTGGATCAGAGCAGAGGAGGGCAGCTCCTAGGGTCTCGGCTTTACAACCCCGGCCAAACTGGGACTATGACAATGAGGAGCTGGGCCCCGCTCTGCTGGAGACCCTCTTGACACATGGGAACGTAAAGTCTGCACATCATAAGTGGGATTCACATACTACCGTCCGGTAGGGACCCGTTGCCAAACCCTAGAGGGAGTATCTGACAGCGTTATTCGGCGAAAGGGGCAGATATATAGGCCATTGGTTGTGATCCAAAACTTTCTCTTCTTTGAACACATCAGCTACTGTTGATCAGTGTGCTGCTAAATGGTGGAGCGTGTGAATACACTGTTAGTGTGGTCCATGACCCATTGGATCAGTTGCTGTAACACAGTTGAGTCTAATAGCAACCCCATAACACACACACACACACACACACACACAGGCACACACACACACACAGACCTTGCAAGAGACAGGGAGAGTGAGATCGAGAGAGAGAGAGACACACAGTTCTTTCACCATTTCTTTAGTTCTGCTCTTCCAATATGTCTCAGAATTGAAGCCACAGAGCATTTCCGCTGTTTGACGGGAGGTGCTGGAGCCTTCCGCAGCCCACCTCCCCATTCTCTTACCATGTCCATACAGGAAGGGGTGAAGTATTGATGCACACCTTTGAATAAGATCAAATGAGGAATGGTGGTTTCAACCAGGGGAATGATGACAGCATGTGGATGGAAAGTCAAAAGTCTTTCTCTAATGACACAAAGAGTCTTTGGCCACCAATGTTTATGTATTGGCATCAGAAAAGGATTGCTCTTGCTTTAACACATGTATAACATGTAGTACTAAGTAGTAGTACTAAGTAGTAACATCACATACAATTTAAAATACACAGGGTGTGGCTTTTCAGTATTTCAATAACTTCTTACATTTCTGAATAATTTGAATAAATTGCAAAGTTTGTTTCAGATAAAAATGTTTTTTGTGTGAAAATATCCACCTCCAAGGTAAAGGTGCAGATTATAAATAATTTAAAAGTGAATGAAAATAGGTATGCATTAAATATATGATAGGCAACTTGTTACTGTACAAAGTAATTAGGTTTATCCTGAAATGTTTGGAATCTAATCAAAACCAGCCTTCTTACAGTTCCAATAGGAAAATACATGTAATCATAGCAATAATAACAACAAAGTGTACATAAGACAACATAGGCAAACTACTATATTTGTGTATATCTTGAATTTAGAAAAGCATGCTTTCTGTTTCAACCTGTTTAGTAAGGGGTGGCTTCAAAGAGCCAACCGTGGTCAGTTAACCCTTTCCCCCCCACCCCACCCCATATTTTCTCTCAAGAATACAAATCAGCCACTCAATGGCATGCACATGTTTTAATGTTATTTGAACTCTGGCAGAGAACTTCAAACAGGATTTTGTGATGGTGCAACGTGGGCCTCTCTCTCTCTCTCTCTCTCTCTCTCTCTCTCTCTCTCTCTCTCTCTCTCTCTGGTTGTGAAAGAGCAGAGCAGAGCTTCCAAGTACACCTGATCAGAAGGTCGGGAGATGGGGATTATGATATGCAAATGAGGCTTTGTTATCAGTGCTGACATTCGTTATAAAGCCGAATGGAGGAGAGCTAACATGAAAAGGTTAGTACCTCACCCCCCACTTCTGCTTTTAGTCATTAGGCCCCTGCACAATGCACACACACACACACACACACACACACACACACACACGTACGCAAACACACACACACGCACACACGAATATACACTCGCTTCTCAAACACATTGGCCTTTTTCTCCCACTTAGATCAAAAGGTTACACAACAAAGAAAGAGTTGTGTGGAAAAGAAAAGGCAACCTCTGCACACATACAGTACGTGCACTTTACCACGGTCAAGAAGGCCGTTGAGAGGTGTGTGTCCATGCACGTGTGTCCTCATGCAGGCGTGTGCACGTGTCAGAAACATGTTAGCAGCGCTGACGTTCAACCTTTAACCATGCACTGATGAAGTTAGCTTCTCTTTGTGCTGTTGTTTACACAGTCGTGTGTGTGCGTGTGTGTGCGTGCATGTGTGTGTGTGCGTGCGTATATATGTGTGTGTGTGTGTGTGTGTAGGTACATGCAAAGCAGCACGGGTATATTGTGATTTCCAAGCAGCTTTAATGTCTCTCTTCAGCAGTCACAGTGAACTGAATGGGGACACATAAACACACGTTCCCTCACACACAATCATTTGAACACACACACACACACACACACACACACACACATAGGCATGCCCACCTTGAGCCTGACCACATCCAAATACACAGAGAAACATGCACATCAATGCCCTCTAATCAAAGTGCACACGAGTTCAAAGCAGCATTGGCGAAGTGGCTCTCTGTGCTACTTTTACAGTTATTAGCTCAGCTCACCATCTGATCTATTGAAGCGAAGGCACGATGAACCTCATAAAGAGATGGCTGTTAGAGCCTCAGAGTGGAGATGGGCCGCCACTGTCTGGCCTTTGAATGCTAGCAGCAGGGGACTGGAGCACTTTGATGTGAATCACACCGCTAAATTACTTTTGAAAGGGAGACACCAACACCTTATAAAGGGCCAGGCATCTAGTGATAATCAACACTGTCTGTCTGTCTGTCTGTCTGTCTGTCTGTCTATATATATATATTTATTTATTTCTTCCTTTCCATGTCTCTGTCTGGTAAATATAAGGTATATGCCTTGTCACAACTTGGGAGTATATGGCGTTAAAACTGGCAGGGTGTTCACTTTCAGACTGTATGGTTCATAAACCATAATAACACAGAGGATTGCAGATATATAACAAGATTTTAGAGCCCCTTAAATAATGTAGAAGCCATATAAGCTCCAAAAATGTGGAATTCATTGCTACAGACAGGACATTTTTGACACAGCAACATATGTTGAGACTAAAGTGGGCCACCATATTACAGTAATGTCTTGTTTAAGGTCTGTTAACCACCTGAAATTAAAGATTTGAAGAAACCGTCATTCTGGAGAAAGCTTGTTGACGATCAAAACAAAACACCTCTCCCCATAATGCCATAGGGTGCTCTCTCAGAAGTTCCACCGTACACATTGGAAATGCATTGCCATGGCTAGGCTTAATTGTGTTGTGCGTTCTGAATCATTGTTTTGTTTGCGTTCCCATCTACAGAGCCATTACTGTGTAGAAACACAAGATTATTTTTCAGGACTTGCACAGAATGGTCAGCTAGCAGACAATGAGTAGATATTCGCTGAATGTTTATAATACTGAATATGTGTAGTTTACAATACCTCACTTTACCTTTAAATTAACAAATCGTGGTTTAAATGTTTTTGAAATCAAAGTAATAAAGCATTATATCGCAAACATTTTGAAAAATGTTGTGGTTTAATTTAGTGGGACTGCAAATATTGTAAAGATGTAAATATATGTAAAGATGATAAAACTAGGCTTTGTACCTCATTACTGTAAGATCAAATTGACAGGAATATCTTTCTGTAATAGGGGCTATACATCAAATATCCACTAGATGGCAGCTCTACCACTCAAGGAATTCTCTCTTGATCGTGGCATTAAACATAATCTACTCTATGGTACATCTAGGTCAGTGGGGTAAATAGATAAGATAAACCAAGCTGACAAGTTATGGCTTGCAATGGAAATTGTAGTGATTGGAAGAGATTGATCAAAATTTAAAAAGAAATTCAGAAATTGTTTTGGTATAAGGACCTGGTAGGACCTGGTAGATTATGTTTGCCATAAAGACATCGAACCAGTAGATGTCAGTCTATCCATGAGAATTTAGCTAAGGTGGCCTATATTTTTACAACGGATGGCATGAACGTCGCTTTTATGAAATACCAATATTTTTTAAATAGAGTTATAGTAGATTCACCATATTTCTAGCGTTAGTGTGCATAGAGGTAAGCATTGAACTTGCTATTATTAGACTACTATAATTATGTTTGTGTTGGAATGCATATCATGCTGCAATACCATGATGACGCAAACAATTACTGCAAAATAATAAAATATGAATGTTTTAATGCTTAGACTATGTGCGAAACGACCTACCTAGCTACCATTTAGGCTACGTGGGGGGTGTGGCGCTGATTTCTCATTCACCAAAACATCACGCCCAAACCCCGTGGATTTTTTGTTTACTTCTTCTCTCTCCTATTTATGAATGGTGACAGCTTGATACAGTAGATTATCTGATCTGATTCGATTATTCTAGCCTGGATGTCGCTCCTGTTAGGTGTAGTCTACAGATCAGCTGGCTCTTGCAGAAACGCCCGCTGATCTCCATCCGTGCTGTCACTGTTCTGCAGATAAAGTGTTACACGTAGGTAACATCATTTGTTACGCAAATTGATAGCGCAGACTCTCCGTATCGATACGAGGCGTTCATGCAGACGTACCCAATGGTCTCCGAATGAAGATTCGATACGGTAAGGGTTGAGTGCTTTGCATTTGCTTTTGTTGATAGCTTGATATCAGCTGTTTATAGGCAGACGTTGTGTAGCGCAGAACAGAAACAAGTGAAAACAGACGCTGTTTGAGCGCACCTATAGCATATAGCCTACTATAAGCTACTGTAGGCTATTCCTCACCTAAATCGGAGTAAAACTGTAAAACACGTTGTAAAAAATAGTGTCCCATACTCATTGCTTTATTTAAGAAGAAAATGATAAATCAGATGTTGTTCCATTTACTAAAATGTTTGAGCCTATCTTTAGTGGTCCAGTGGGGTTGAATCATACTATCTATAGGCTATTAAACTGACAACTTACATGTCGAGCAAGATGGATTGGATTGTATGACATTTGACTGAGCTTGTAGCTGCATCACAGAAACAGCATGACTATGGACCATTAGCCATGTAGCATATATGAATGGAAGAACTCTGCATTGCTCACTTTCTCCAGTCTTATCATAGGCTAGGACCTATAACAGCAACATGGATCCATTCCCTCTGCCATAATAATACAATAGGTCTATAGTGGGCCTATTATAATTTCAAGATGAACCATATATTAAGGGACAGTAGGCCTGTGTGAAAGCCCAGATAATAATGGCATATTTTATGAATAGCAAACGCTTTTTATGATTTATTTATTATTTTTATGTAGGCAATGTGCTTTTACAGGCTTACATGATATATATAATGCTTTTCTATTGCTCGATCTGTTCAACCCTGTCTGGAGGTCTCTCCCTAAGTTACATCCATACCTCCACTTACACACACACACACATACACACACACACACACACACCCACGCACGCACACACACACACACACGCACACACACACACACACACACCATCTCATGCTTTCCATGAGCCATGGATGTGAAGCAGCCTATGTTGCAGAGGGGAGACTGAATGCCACTGGTCTCAAGGTCTCAAGGTAGTATCTCTCTTCACTGTGACTTCTCTTATTGATCAGTAGGTGGCCCCCTGATGACTGGAGCTGACCTTGTGAGTGTGTGTGCGTATGTGTGTGTGTGTGTGTGTGTTTGTGTGTGTATGTGTGTGTGTGTGTGTGTGAGAGAGAGAGAGAGAGAGAGGGAGAGAGAGACAGAAGATGGATAATTTTTAAAACCCATTTATCATCATTAACCGATCAAGACTAAAACAAAACTATATTACCTATTGGAAAACACAAGCACAAAGCAAAATGCATTGCTATCTGGCCCTAAATCGACAGTACCCCATGGCAACCTACCTGACCATGGTGACTGATCAACACAGCAGAAATACATTGACAAAGTACAGGCTCAGCGAGCACAGCCTTGCTATTGAGAAGGGAAGACACAGGAACACCTGGGTCCAGTAGAGGAAAGGCTGTGCAACCACTGCACAACAGGTGAACATTAAATGTACCTCTTTTTCATCTGCTCTTATTTTTACTATGTTATGTTATTATGCTACGTAGTTTACTTTAATCACATTCATATGAAGAAAAAAAAATAATACTTCAGCAATATGCAACTGTCATGCCAATAAAGTGATGCTAATTGAATTGAATGGAGTAAGAAGTTATAGGTGGGATTCTTCTGGAACCTATCCATGGCCTTGGAACGTCCCCACTTCCTCCCATCCACTCCACTGCCCTGTCACCTCCCTTCTCTCTCCTTCCCACGTATCCATCCTCAGTCTAGTGTCTGACATCGCCACTGATGTGCCCTGCGTTCCTCTTTACCCTCCTTGCTCCTGCAGCACAGAGTATAGTCTCACGTCATAGCCATCATAACTGTGTGTTTTACTGTTATGGCGTATCATGGAAGACAAGGTGTGTGTGTGTGTCTTTTAACATGCTTTACAGTGAATGTCCCCGCTGCAGACGTTGTGTGCGAGGGGCTCGTGCGTGCGTGCGTCTGCTCATGTGCATCTCCACCTGAGTACAGGTGTATGTGTGATTGTGTCTACGAAGCCTAATTAGGCAAAGGGCTCTCAGGTTAAATGCAAACAGTGTGGCAGCTGTGCGGCTTCAATGAGCTATTGTTATCGGAGAGAAAATAAAGCGTAACTGCATGCGCTTGTCTCCCCCCCCCCCCTCCCCTCCATGACTGAAGATTTGGTGTGTGTGTGTGGGTGGTGGGGGAGGGGGGACTGTCAAACATGGATGAACGTGATCATAGAATCTCTGTATATGTCGTATTTTCGTCAGTGAGGGGATGAGTGTGGGCATATATTTTTGGTTTATGTATTTTGCTATTTTTCTATTTGAACTGCAGCGCAGATTTTCTCCGAAGTGAAAATAAATTCAGATTTTCTCCACCTTTAACAGTTTGGGGGGGGCATGCACCACCAACATTCCTCGTCATGGCCTTACTGGACCCGTGGCTGGACCCGTGGCTGGGGGGCTGTGTTAATGATGCTTCCCTGCACTGTCACTCAGTAACAGGGCAGTGGGTGTCTGTGTGTGCATCTGTGCATCTGTGTCCCCACAGAGATACGGGGAAAGCACCGGAACAGCCTATCTGCTCACCTGGCTACACAGATCCATGATAGCCAATTAGCTACATCTCACAGTGGATGACACCTCCCTGGCTCTGTGTGTGTGTGTGTGTGTGTGTGTGTGTGTGTGTGTGTGTGCGTGCGTGTGCGTGTGTGTGTGTGTGTGCTTATGAGACTGTTTTTCATTAAGGATGCTGTATGCCGTATCATATTTGCAAAGCAAATGCTATGCTATTCTCACCGCAGTACGCTTATGATAACTACATACATAACTATATACAAACTACTATTATATTATATAACTCTCTGACACAAATGGAGCCCATCGATTTATTAGAGAATATTTCTCTACCACTATTTGTATGTGCCAGGTGAGTCATAACAGTGCATATGATTGACACAGTGCTACGTCATTTCCCCAGGCAGACAGCCCTGATAAATGCGGGTGATGTATCCGTACAATTATGTATTGTATGAACATAAGCAGAAAACAATGTTGTGCCTGTTCCACAGCAAGTCATGACAAATAACAGATTGTATGGGGGAACGAGATTCATGAGAAGCGTAAATATGCGAATGTTTTAGGAATATACTATGTTATGAGCAAGCATGCCCTAACCTAGACCTTACATGCAATAATAATAATAATAATAATAAATATACATTATTATATAAGTGAAGATCATATGCCAGCTCAGTTGGTTGGCATCATTAAAGAGATTGGATAAAGCCACTGTGATGCACTAGAATCCTGTCTACATGATGCATTTGTACACCTCATCTTGCTGCACAAGCTGATCTCCTGCGGGCCATTCTGTCTGTCTAACGGTAAACAGACATCGCAGCCTAGTTAGAACAGCACAGTGCCCACCTGTTCCTATGGTAGCCATCTAGCTAGGTGTCACAGATCACCTTTGGCTATGATATGAATTATCTTTGTATTAGCATAGATAGAATAGCTTGATAAATCCTAAATAATTGCCTCATAGTTTATAGAGGGTGGGGAGGTGTGTGTGTGTGTGTGTTGGGGGGGGTGGGGGGGGGGGGGTTAAATGATGGAACAATAACAGCAGCTCAGGCTAATTCTTTGTCAGAAACGTTATTGCCTCACAGACCTTTGATAGGGGAACCTGTGAAAGGGGGAAAACAGTTTTGTATGCAGATAAGCAATCCAGTAGTCTCTTGGTTCGTGTAACTGTTTAGACCGTTTACATTTAGGCATTTGGCAACTGTGAAAATAATGGAGATTATTTTCAGGTCTGGTGGTTTAGATGCAGTCTGTAGCATTTTCTCATTTGAATACCTCGGGGCTTGCTACACAATATATCCATGAATAATAATTTTTAGATCAAACTTTTGAGTTGATAATTTCTCCATGTTTATCAAATGGTTTTTATATGTGTCCTTATTTTCACCCTGTCTTGGTAGCGAGCATTCCTCTGCCTGTAACATTTTCTAGTAAATTCAAAAGTAAATTTGTCAGGAAGTACAGTAACATCCCATAGGATCATATGGGAGATTAGCATAAAGTTATTTAAAAATGGTCTGCTAGGAGTAAACACATGCTAATAACATAACCGCTCCATTGTCCCCCCTCTCTCTCTCCTTCTCCTTGACCTTTCTCCTAGCTGAAAGGTGCCTTCCTCTGATGTGGCAAGTCTATCCCGACGCCCTTTAGCAAGAAGTGTAACGCTACCTGCTCCATTCTGTAATGCAGAGCAAAAGTACAAACACATTGCTTTGTATAATTCTCAGTACCAATTTGCATATAAGAGTCATGAGGAAGAAGCATTGAGGCTGGGATTACTCTAATCAGGGGTCACAGAGCATTAATTACACCCACCCTCTTGTCTGTAGGAGCCTCCTGTATCTGCAGTTTACCATCTTAGGGGTCGGTGGGGGCGGGGGGCTTTTCAGCTGAATATGTTCTAGGGAGAAACACTCCACGTGTTTGGGTGAGATCAAGGTTGTATTGCGTGGAGGCAGTGTCAAACAGAAGGACAAACGCATAATACCTGAACAAAGTGAAAGCTTAGCCGTTGGCATGGCAACCACCTGATCGTCCTGTTAGCTAGGCTTGATGTTTTGCCGCGTTGATGGTGGATCTTGAGAAAAAGAGAGAGAGAGAACCGGTTTGATCCAGTATGCCTGAGTGTTCTTTTTCTGCGTGGCAGCTTGTTTGTGTGTTTCAAGGTGAGCAGGCCATCTGGTCTTAGGTTTTCTGGTTTCAAGAAAGAGATGTGGTTTTTCTTGTGCAGCTGTATCCTATTATACAACAAGCATGTGAAGCCAAAATCTCCCCAAAGCTTGGCTGTTTGTGCATAAGTTTTGCATGTCAATATGTTGTGTGTTTTGGATGTTTTAGTAGTGGATTACTCGGTGTACCTGCTGTGGTTTTCCAGCAAGATAAATAGTCCAACGCATTCTTGTGTTTATAAAAGTGGCAGATTTATGAACTTTTTGCCTGCAAAGTCATTCTCCTTCTCCCCTTAATTCTCTGTCCTCCAGCCCGCCCCTCCCCACACTCCTTCACCTATTATCTATTCAGCCACCAGACAATTCTGTTAAGTGTGTGGGGATGGTGTCTGGGGACAAATGCTATTTTCAGGAGCCTGTTTGTGACATAGACTGTGACATCACACACACACACACACACACACAAACACAAAGTCTCTATCTTATGGTCTTCCTTGCACTTTTATTGCAGTAATACAAAGACAAACAACTTATTTGACAAAACATTGTTGTCTCAGTAATTCAATAACTTTGATCAAGTGTATGTGTGTACGTGTGTATGTGTGTGCATGTGGTGTAACTAGGCTATTATAGTGTCTACTGAGAACTGTATTCTCAGGAGTGGAGCATAACCAGCACTCTGTGGTGTGCTCACCTGCTCTCTGCCATTAGGCCCTGCCTACCTTTTCTGTCTGTCAGCCTGTCTGTCAGCCTGTCTGTCAGCCTGTCTGTCAGCCTGTCTGTCTGTCTGTCTGTCTGTCTGTCCATCCACATTTCTGGTGTGACAGTTGAGTGAAAAGGGTAGAAGACATATTTATTTTAACATGCGTAGCTTAGCTAGGTCTCCCCTACCACCCGTCCAACACAAACCCAACCATTTCTATGTGTGTGTGTGTGTGTGTGTGTGCGTGCATATGATTGCATGCCTCTTAGTGAGCACGCTCCTGTCAGACTGTGTGTGTGTGTGTGTG
The DNA here is from genome assembly GCA_027564835.1 of Typhlichthys subterraneus. Taxonomy (NCBI): domain Eukaryota; kingdom Metazoa; phylum Chordata; class Actinopteri; order Percopsiformes; family Amblyopsidae; genus Typhlichthys; species Typhlichthys subterraneus. The sequence goes on from JAODUH010051094.1 coordinate 18,556, forward strand.
TGTGTGTGTGTGTGTGTGTAATGAGTGTCAGGTGTTCCAGCCAGCCCCTCTCTTGGCCCTCATCCCTCGTTCCTCTCTCCTCTCTCTGCCTCGCCCTATCCATCTTCTGGCTGTCGTCACCCCTCTGCTTTAATGGCCAGCCGGCATGCTCTCCATTTTCTCCCACTCTTTTCTTCCTGCTGTCGCCATAGTCACTGGCTACCTCCCCGGTCTTCCGTTGCTCTACTGGGTTTGGTTCACTTCCACGTAAGGGAGATGATTGGTAGGGTTACCTGCTTCAGGAACTAAATGGCGTAATAATTACTGCGATCGCAAGGAAATGAACAACAACCACAAGCTTTACACCGTCTGTCGGACATAGAGGAATAAAGGAGGAAACAGTTTGACGCTGAAATAAGAACCCTCTTTTTTCTGTTCCCTGCATCTTATTCTCCTTTTTGTTTTGCTCACTAGATGCTTTTTTGTCTGCCACTATTCCAGATCAGAAAGCACTGGACTTTAACCCACATATGGTACCACTAGTCATTCCACAGGCACTTAGTCTAAGTGAATTTACTCACAATGGCCCATCAGTGAGAACAACTTGGCCACGTCACTTACCATTGTGATTTGCGACTCAATCAGAAAGGTTCTAGTGTAATTAAAAATCCGATACGAGTGAGATGTTTACTAAAGTGTCTATATTTGTGGTGACAATGGTGCTATTTGGTCATTACAAAGTGTAAAGCGTCTGCACCGTATCCCTTCTCCGAACATTTGTTTTTCCATACTGCCCAGCATCAACAGAATAGCCATCTGCAGCAGCAGTCTTCATATTGATTGAGCCTTACAATTGAGGAAATTAACAAATAACTGGAACATGGTCTCTCTGCTCAAATGCTACATTTCTTTCTCTTTCAATGTCAGGCCTTCAATTTGTAGGCCTAATAATAAGATTACAATAATATATTTTGTCATCCTTGATGAAAGCATATTAGCATATCATAATTCTTGTCAGTGGGGCCAGAGAACATTCTTTTTAAACACAGAGAGGTCAGAGAACAATCAGAGAATAACTGGTGTATTCAACTGACATTTCTACCCTTTTCGTTTGGCTGAACAGCTGAACCTCTCGGCCATGCTAATGGATTTTTGTGACGGCGGCCTCATGATTGCTGCCATATTATTGGCTGATCAGATATTTCCATTAACAAACATAGGCATACATAATGAGTCTATACCAGTGTTGTAAATATTAATAATGAGTAGATATTACTGGATGTTTGTAATAATATACTTTGTAGTTTTGGTCAATGTCACAAGGTTACGTCCATTGATATTTCTTAATTATAAGATTGTCTAAAGTGTTAACATTGGGTCAGGTTAGCTTATACCCAATGTCTGTGTCTCATAGCCTTTGTGTTTTCATATATGAAGGTTGAATGTGCTCAGGAGTCAGGGCACAGTCATACACACTCAGCCCTCCACAGCCGCACAGGGCCTGATATTTGTCAAGTGTGTGTGACAGTCCACAAGTAGCTTCTCATCTATCTAGTGCAGAGCGAGTGGCGACAGACGGGGCGGCTCTCCGTCCATCCGTCAAGCTGTCTGTAAGCCCCAACAGTCCTGAGGATCTGACCAGCCAAATGAGCCGTGGTTGAGGGTTGTTTTGTGATGCCCACTAGCTATTATATCCACCTTTTCTTTCCTGTCTTTTCATGGCTTTCATGCTGACATCATCAGTTCCACGCTGCATAATTTCCTGTCTTGTAGCAAACACACCTTTTACCCTTTTACCCATCATTTCCCTTGTAGCGGGTGTGTGTTTCTGACAATGAGCAAGGAGCCCATTCTCCTGTAAACCCCTAGCTCTTTTCTGCTGCCTTCTGTCTCGTACTAAGTCCACTTCAATATGTATCCCTACATCACTTACAGGTTTTGACTAGTGTGTGTCTCATTGCATCTCATTTTCTACACTTTTTTTTCTGCTCTCTTTCTTCCCCTCTATATATTTACCGAGGGATTGAAGCTGCCATGCTTAGTTCAACCAATTGGATGAGTCTTGTCGGCCATGCGCCCCGCCTTTCCTCTCCTCTTATAATCAGCCAAGCTACTCTAGAGTCAGGAATATTCTGGATACAACTGAATACATGTTTACCATCCAATAACCTTCTGTCTTTTAATGGTTAGTGGTCTTCTGCAGCAGTTATGGTGGAAGTCACCAAAACGTGTGTGTATGTCAGCATGTAGTGGTTGTCTGTTTCAGTTTGATCTGTTTTTTTAATTGTTACAGAATATTTTGTGTCTTCCCAAGTAGCCTATTTACACCTGTAACACATATATGATATGGTAGGCACCCACTCTTTCCTCAAGCTGAGAGTTACTTTGAGAAATTTAGAAAAACTTTCGACTGTCTTTAGTCTGATGATTAATTAATTTAATTTCTTTTCTGTTGTTCTCTAGCCCTACAGTACTACAGTCTTTTTTTGTGTAGTTTTGCCACATCATAAGGAAGATATTCCGCTGTTTTCAAATCCATGTTTTATTTTATATTAATGTCTGCAAAAGATTGTCTGTAGCCTCAACAGACCCCCTCGGCTGCTCTTTTATTAGGTTGCTCGCTTCCTCAACCACCTCTCTCTCTTCTCTCTCTCTCTATCTCATATTCTCTCCTTTCTACTCTTTCCTGCATGTTCTGTCTCTCTAGATCTCCTGTGATGCTATGACGACGCATGGCACACACACACACACACAGCAAACGTTTCCCACACAACCCATTGTAGCACCGCCAACATAGAAAGCTCTCTGGGGGAGTCAAGTGCTTTGTTATTCCTTCCTCCATCCCAGCAAATACAATCTTTAGGGACGCCAAGCCACCACAGAGCCCCAAGGGGCACTGAGGGTTTCTGGGAAATGAAGGGGCACTCAAAACAGGTTAACTGTAACGTACCAGCACACACTCACTCTCTCTCTCTCTCTCACTCACTCACTCACTCACTCACACTTGCTCCTCACAGAGTGTTTGAGTGCGTGCGTGTGTGCGCATGTGTGTGTGCGTGAGCGCGCGTGTGCGTGTGTGTTGCCATCTCTATGATCAGGCTAACTGGGGATGAAGGGCTAAATGCCACGGTGAATAATAAACAGGCCGAATATCTCAATAACAACATGCAACTTCATTTAGTGAAATCACAGCCTGAAGAATGACTTTGGCTCCAGTGCGCCGGGAACTGACAATAGTCTGCTTGTTTCTATGATCACTGAGCCGTAACAGCTATTGTGAGTGGTTATTATTGTGTGTATGTGTGCATATATGTGTGTGCCTGTTTGTTTGGGGGTTTGGATGTTGGTATTGTTTTGTATAGTAATTTGTAAACCAGCTTGATGATAAATGTGAAGGAACACAATGAGTCTTATGATGGGGTAATTACAGACTTTGTCTCTACAGAGCTACACATGCCAGCGTATAAAGGAGGGAATCTTATGAGAGTTGTCGAAAGAAAGTGAATCGATTTTACATCCTCTTCATTCACTATTACACAGTTGACTGCTGGGTTTTATATTGCTGGATAAAACATATAACTTTTTTATAAAGCTTCTATCATAATACTTTTGTACCTTACTTAATACTTTTGTACCTTACCTAAGTGATAGCCATGAAATCTGCCTGCTGTTGCTGGTTTTCATGGCTACAGATGAATAAAATGGACAGTCTTGTTAGCCTGGCACTGCACGACTGCTCTCAGATCAGTTTTATAGTTGAAAGCTCTGTTTGCATTAGCATTTGATCAGCCACTCTGGATGGCGGATCAATCAGTGACCAGTGGGAGTGTTTGTGTTGTATTAATGTTTTTAACTGTAAAGCACTTGAGTTGCACATTGTGTATGAAAGGTGCTATACAAATAATGTTTATTATTATTATTATTATATTCACACAGTACATTTTGGGTCTGGTTTCGACAGTCTACAATCATATAGCCTCCTTGCAATGGTCTTAATGAATTCATGCTAACGTATCTATTCATGCTAATGTCTTCATCACTGCAAAAGGAATGACAGACATGATTTTCATTTGTCTCTGGAGTCAAGTGAATGTGGATACCTGTCTGTCCACCTGCATGTCCTTAAACCCGTAGTCCATCCCACAGTCTGTCTCGATCGACAATAGCTGTCATGGCGTGAGAGCGGTTATTTAACTGACCTGGACGCGTCTGGGCTGGTGGAGGCGTGTGTCGCTTGTGTGCTCGCTCACACAGACACATTCTGTCACGTCCCTCAGCTAAGCACCGGTTCCTGTGCGCAAAGGTCCGTTGGCTGTCTCACCATGCCCATCCTCCCTCCAGGCGTGGCGTGTTGTATGTTGCGTGCGTGTGTGCGTGCGTGCGTGCATGCGTGTGTGATCTGAGGCTGCTATTTGCACGCTAATTAGTTTCATTGTCTCCTCCTTTAACCTCCACCTGGCAAGTCTACTTCTATTCTGGGTGGTTATTGTTATTGACCATCAGCAGAGCACTGACTCATGACTCTACATGCCCCCGCCCCCCTCCTGCAGGCCGTGAGCCCGGCGCAGGGCGCTGATGGCCAGCCAGGGCGCCAGCGGCAGGGGGCGGGGCCAGCACGCCTCCACGCCCCCGTCGCGCCGCACTCCGGGGCCGAAGCTGCAGGTGCAACGCTCGCTGTCCCGCGATACCATCACCATCCACTTCTCCGCCCTGGGCAAGGAGGAGGAGGACGAGGAGGAGGAAGAGGAGGAGCTGCTCTACGGCCCCGTCGTCAAGGGCCCCCGCCCCGCCCTGAGCCCCCCCTCCCCCTCCCGGTCCTCCCCCAAGCCCTTCCTCAGCCTGGTGCGCTCGCTGTCCAATGACGTGGAGTCTCAGCCACCGCCCCCGGCCACCCAACCGCCGCACGCCCGCCACCGACACCTGATGAAGTCCTTCGTCAAGTCGCTCTCCACGGAGACGGTCAGGCCCGAGCCCCAGGAGGCCCCGCCCCCCCAGCAGCGCCCCCCGGTTGAGGTGCGCCGCAACACGCAGCTGTTCAAGCAGTTCTCCCAGCCGCGACTGCACACCGCCGCGTCGTCGCCACCGGCGACCTCCTCGGCCGGCGCCGGGGACTCCAAGACGGCGCCGTCGTCCCCGCTGCCCTCGCCGGACGGGCGGAGCTTCTTCAAGGTGCAGGAGGTGGAGGCGCGCATCGAGGACACCCGGCGGCGGCTGTCCGAGGTGATGTGCGACCCCCTGCAGCTGCTGAGCAAGATCATGGGAGACGAGGACCACGGGCGGGGAGGCCCCTCCCACCACCACCGCGCCCGCGCCCTCTCCTCCAGCGCCACGGAGCTCAGCGGGGTGGGGCCGGTGAACGGCCACGCGGAGGGCGGAGCCAGCAGCTACAGCATCAAGGAGGAGGAGGGCGGGGACGACGAGGAGGAGGACGAGGAGGAGGAGGAGACTCCCACGGCCGAGGCGGTCTTCTTCTCCTTCCCCTCGCTGCCTCCGGGGCCCCCTCCCCCCTCGTCCTCTTCCCGCTTGCCCAGGTCGCCCTCCCTCACGCTGGGCCGCTGCTCCATGTCGGCCCTGGTGGCGCGACAGGAGGACCAGGACCTCTTCCAGCTCTGCGGCGACGACTTCCAGCGCCCGTACGCGGACGGCGGGGGCTCCCGGCAGGAGCTCTGCAGTGAGCTGGACACGGAGGAGGAGGAGGAGGAGACGGAGCAGGAGGAGTTGGTGGAGGAGGTGGTGCCGGTGACTGCTCTGGTGGTGCTGGCCCAGGCGGTGTACTGTTACCTGGTGCTGCCTGCCCCGCCCTATGTGTGTGCCCTGGTGCAGGGCCTGGTGGCTGGCTCCCTGCTGGCGTTCCTGCTACTCTGGCTCTCCTCCCCTCGGGGCTCCTCCTCCTCCTCCTCCGGGGGAGGCAGGCGGAGGCTGGAGCCCTGGAATGTGGCCCAGCTGGACGTCAAGGAGCCAGGGCTCTTCAAGGTGAGCCTACCTACCTACTGGCACTGCCGCCATTGGCGGCCATGTTGATTTAAATGCATGCTGATACTTACTCTATGATAAAGATATAAATTAAAGGTACAGTCAGCGATTGTAAGCGAATGCATTTTTTTGTAAAATTCACTGAATATAAACTCAGATCTGCTAGCTGTGTGCATGTACATAAGCTGGTGTTCCTACTCAGCCCAGGCTCTGTAAATGGCAACATAAATGAAGTGGTGCAGACCGCACTACACAACACCAGCCTTGGCTATGCTTCTCAGGGAGCATTTGTTTTGTTTTGTTTTCAAATATCAACAAGCTTTATCCAGAATGACATACTGTATGTTTAAATCATAGTGTAGCGTGGTAGGAAAATAAGTCATTAAACAGGAAATAAATGAATGACTTACAATTGCTACTGCTAAGACATTTTGGAGCTCTAGTTTACACTAGTAAATGCTGTACAGTACATATCTATAATTTTACTGAATGATGTGGTGTAATATTAAGAGGAGTCTATGCCCCGCCCTATAAATCCTAGTGGGTCAAACATATACAATGTGGTTTGTCACACAGTGGAGATCTTTTTATAACATGCTGGTTTAGGTTTTGACTTGAAGACTAATCCACTTTAATGACAGATCTTTTTCCCTATGCGAGCTGCCATTATCTGAGATGGACAGCTCTTATCTACATCCTGCGTTACATTTATTTTTGCAGTGTGCATGTCACTGATATCATCAATACAATGTATCTAGCACCTTGAAGAAGCCATTCTATGAATTGATGCTACAAATAGCACACAATTCATCACTTTAAAAGTAATAACCATACAGCATGTTGCCGTAGCAAGAGATGTTCTGCTCTGGCCATTACAAATCATCTCACTTTCCTCCAACATTTGTTTATCTTGACAAAGCAGCCAGGCAGTGAAGTGTCCATGTTTGCATTCGACTGGCTGAGCACACAGAGCCTCCTGTTGGGACTGATAAAACTGTGTTTTGGATGAGAATTAGGCAGTTCTCATTGTAACAGGCAACAAGCCATTATGGTTACTATGTTTCTCTAGCGACTCCTGCAGCTCTGCCCGTGACTAGACCATCAGACAAGGGAGACTAGATCAGTGGTTACCAACCTTTTTCATTTCTTTGCCATTAATATTCTGTTATTTTTAGATTGGCCTTGGCATTGCATATTATTTAAAAAAAATGTTTTAAATGTATAACCTACATTTTACAATTAAAGTGTAACCGCACCCTAAAAAGTGTTTTTTTGAGCTGTAAGCGAAGTAATAGGATTGATCTGTGATGAGACACGTCAATGCTGGTGTTAATATTGACAGCATTCCTGTTTAAAAAAAAATCTGCATCTTATGTGTTGAAAACAACTACACGTCATATCCGTTAAAAACCACCACAGGACCCGTACACTCAAACGTCATCCAATTCAAGTGTTAACGGTAATGTTAATGGTGAGGGGAGCCCCTCCCCTCATTCAGCTACTGTACTTGATGCATTTTTCAAAGTTGTAGTGGGTGGAGTCAGGCACAGAGCTGGGGTGCAGCTACACTTGAAATTATTGTCAAACATTTTAATGCATGCTTGGCCTCAAAGCAAATGAGATCCCAGGTTGGGAATCACTGTACTACATAGTTTGCTCCTCATTATCCTCAAGTCATTCAATGTAGTGGAAAGCCTTCAAGAGAAGGAACATTATATCTTACCCAGGAGTTATATAATAAGCATGTGTGTGTATGTTCCAAGGGCTCATATGCATATTAAGCCTAGCTGTGGCATACAGCAGGGAGCCCTTGGCAACGGAGGGCAGAGATGTTCCATTTAGGGAGAACTCGGCCATGCGTAACACGATGGCAGTGCACGAGGCTGGCAGAGCCCAGGGCGCCCCCTGTGCACGTGGCAGGGTAATGAGACAGCTCTCGCTCACCTCCCGGTCTTCAGGCCAATCCTCCAGCCAATCCTGCTCCTTGATGCTCTGGTGCAGGATCGCCTAGCCTTCAGTTTAAAAGCCAAGATATCCTTGTGACTGAAACAGAGTAGCAATTGATCTGACTAATCGGCGTCGTACTTGAGAAAAACAATAACAGGTCCAAGCAACTGTCATACTTTTTAAACGGTTTTGATGGATAGCTCTCCAGATTGACTTGTGTCTAACAATCCATCTGGCATGTTAGGTTAAGGATTGCCAAGATGCCATTTTAAAATATCGTGGTGTGTGCTGTAAATAGTGCTGAGATGGAACCAATACAATCCAGCTAGGAGTAGCCTATGACCTGGGCACAGTACAACAGTGTTGCACAGCTGCTGTTAATGTCTTTAGCACAAACACATTTCCGTTGTGACCTGGTTGCTAACACTCTGGATAGGTTAGCTTTGTGGGTCACAGGAAGGTTGTTTGATTCACAACTTGTCCAGCCTACCTGTAAATATCTTGAGCAAGATGACCATACCATTACCTGCTCCTTATAATAGTACATGTAATTGTACTGGCAAAGTCCTTTCTGCTTAATTACCAATTTAAAGTTGTAAAGACTAATTTCATTGCAAAAGTCGGTGCTTGCATTGTAACCATACAACAAATCTAGCCATTAAAACGATCATAAACAAGAGATGTTTTTGTCTTCAAAATGTATCACAGCTGAGAGTCCAATAGTTGCAAATAATAAAATCCCTAACTGTTATGACCACTGGAGTCTTAGTATAGTAAGTAATGAATCACAAACGCTTACTATGTTCTAACTAGAATCAAAACAAAAACCCAAGCCAGGGCTGTGCAGAAGAACCGGATAATTTTTTTCAGCACACACAGAGAAGCTTATCGGTCTCTGTGCGTGCTAGCCTGTATTAGCTTACAATTGCTTACTGTACATTTTAAGCATGCACTAAATCCCCCTCCTCCACATCAATGTTCAGGGTTGGATGAATGAGATCCACAGCTACGATCCTGAGACGTACCACGCCACCCTGACACACTCAGTCTACGTGCGCCTGGACGGCTCTGTCCTGCGCCTGTCCAAGCCTAACCACAACATTGCCCGCCGCGCCATGCACAACGAGCTTAAGCCCGACGTCACCTACGTCAGCCAGAAGATCTACGACCTGACCGACAGCAAGGTGTGTGTCTGTGCGTACAGTAGAGTGAAGTACTGGTGGGGTGCTAGCGGTGCACTTTGGCAGTTTGAGTCTAACACGCGCTGACATCAAGCACATGTCCCACTTAATTCGTCTACGGCCGAACGTGTTCCCCCTGATGCTGTATGTCATGTAGGTGACATAGCTAGTCAGCTTCAGAGGACAGGTTGTCATTCAATAGGGGTTTTTAGTTTGTTTAAAGTGTTTAAATGTTTTCTTATTGCAATATACAGTATAAATATCATCTTTCAAATGAATGAGTTAGAATGATTAGTTTAGAAAAGGTCTCATGCCATATAAGGATATTGATTTTACAAGCTGTAAAATTAGTTCTACATTGCATATCACTCTGGAAACTCATTACATTCAAAGTCGTTTGTCATAGAGCCAATAATGTTTGATGGTGCTTTTCAAATTTCAAACAACACAGCCACTTTATTGCTGTCTGCACCAACTGAACTGATTCTGATTGGTCGATGGTTCCTACATGACTGACAAACTGAGTCTTGAATTGAGAGTTGCCAGGCTGATATGTGCCTGTAGCCAGGAATTTGAAGTAACTAATTACCAAAACAGTAACTGTAGCACAAAAATATAAAGATTTTGCACACAAACACAGTAAATTGCTTTGGATGGCATTTAAAAGAACAATGTTTAGGCGTGATGTAATCCAAATGTAATGGAAAGTAATTAGATTATGTTGCTAAATTTAGGTAATCCAAAAATTCCATTACTTTTTAATATTTTATATATATATATTTTTTTTCTTTTTTCTTTTTTTATAACTTTAGTCTGATAACTTGTAACTAGTTACTGTAACGGACTACATTTAAAAAGTAACCTACCCAACCCTAAGGTTGATTTTACAAGGCTAGATGGATATTGCACACGCCTCAGCAATAATACATGCTCATATAGTGTAAATATACACATAATCCAAGCTTGGAATATCGATTACATTTAATAAAGTGAATAAATAAAGTATTTGGTGAATTAGTCATTAGTGATTACTTCTGGTTAGAACCAGGTTTTGTATTCCTCATGTCCAATCCGTCCATCCAACAGATCCATCTGGTGCCACAAAGCCTGGCCAGGAAGAGAGTCTGGAACAAAAAATACCCAATCTGCATTGAGCTGGCCAAGCAGGAAGACTTCATGTCAAAGGCCCAGGGAGAGAGGTTCGACACAGGGGAGGAGAAGCCAGCAGTGGTGGGAGAAGCCCCAGACAGAGCAGAGAAGCTGGAGGGGTCAGGTTGGGGTGAGGAGGCCAAGAGGTCAGCTCTGGGAGGGGGAGACCTGACTGTCTACCTGTTTGGGAGGACGGGCCGAGAGAAGGAAGAGTGGTTCAGGAGGTTTCTGCTGGCGTCTCGGCTGAGGGCTGAGGGGAGGGGGGGCTGTTGGCGCGGCATCTGCAAGACGGGTGAGTGTCTGACGGCCAGCGGTTAGAGGTGTGGCGAGACACACTTCACCATCCTTCGTTACTTTTTATGTCACCGCTTGGTTCTTATTGCACACTGTGTGCACAACTATGTTTTCATAGCGCACTATAAAGAGAAAAACATGTTATTTTAGTTCTTCCTGCTCTGCTCTCTGTCTGTATTTAATATTATTATTATTATTATTTCAATTATTAATATAACTACTATAATCACATGATATACTATAATCACAATAAACGTATAGCCTATATAAGGCACCATTAACACAGTACTTAGTAAAGTTATTTTACAGTCAAAGCAAGAAATAGAGACTAGTAAAAGCAATGGTAAATACAATAAAATAAGAAGTGAGAGGAGAGATGAGTAATGCATTATTAATCAAGCCAATTCCAGATAAATAGATAATACATAGTTAAACTAGCATTATTGGTCTGGTATCTTTTTACAGTTGTGTAACATCTCTCTTTGGCAGGGTATTTCCAATTTGAATGTAGCATTACTTGCTACCACGTTAAAGGTACAAAAAGCAGCAGTGGTTTCTGACTTGTATAATCCAACATCCAATAGACTCCTACAGATATAGAGCGGCTCCTGTGCCACTGCTAACTGGCACAACAGTGCACACTATATAGAATGAATGGCTAATGTTGAAATGGAACTCTTAAGTGAGTTTAAAATATATATCAGATAGTATTATACTATGCATATTGATACATGGCTGTAACTGAGAGAGTATCTGAATGTAAAATAGGCACTAACTGCTCAAGGCTAGAACTAAAAGCTGTTGAACGTGCACTATGCAGATACATTGATTCTGTGCCACTGTTTATTTAATAGATAAAACCATTATGACTAATTGTATTAAATGAATGAGTCAATTTATGAGATCAATTTATCTCCCTTTTCTCCACACGCACACACACACGCACACACACACACACACACACACACACGCCAGCCTTCTCCCACAGCCGCAGTAGCAGCAGCCACTCTGGCGGAGCAGGAGGTGTGGTGGGAGCCCTGGAGGCTGGCAGCAGGAGCAGCAGCCGGGGCAGCCTGGAGGAGGTGCCTCCTCCTCAGCCCCGCCACAGAGAGCCTGCCGCCTGGGGAGGAGCTGCAGCCATGAAGCAGAAGATGCTGCTGGACTATAATGTGTACATGGCCAAGTATGTGAACCCCCAGCCCCCCCCGGACAGCCCCCTCACCCTGGGCAGCCCTGGACCCAGCCCCCAGAGCAGCCCCAGGGCCAGTAAGAAGGTAGGGGAACGTGGTTAGATAGTCGTTTAGGCAGTGGGTCTTAGTGAGAGCCACTGGTCTGTACTCACCGCCCTGATAATGGCCTTGGCTAGCTGCCTTTATGCTAGCCTTATGTTAGCTGCCCTCTATGCAGACCCACATTGGTTTCACTTTGTTTCTGGGAGCTAGGGAAAATGTTTAGGGTACTGGGGGTATTATTACTATTATTATTTGTAGTAGTATACTGTATACAGTATGTGTGTATACATAATTAATAATATGTTTAAGTGTCTCTCTCTGTATTGAAAGTCTATGTGGCACTGCACTGCTTTTTTCTGTCAGTTGGCCAAAGGTGCAGTAGAGAGCGTGGAGCCGGAGGCATGGGTCAATGCGTTAGTAGGCAGGATATTCTGGGACTTCTTGGGAGAGAAGTACTGGGCCGACATCGTCTCCAAAAAGATCCAGATGAAGCTAAGCAAGATCAGGGTGCGTAGCTATTTTCTGTACAGTACAGTGGTGCGTGGGTACGTCAATACAGTATATGCAAAGCACACTTATTCATATTCTAGCTATTTCCCTTGTTTGCGGAGATGCTTATGATGCTACTAAAAATGTCATTATTTAACTAACAATGAAAAGTGTTTACTGTAAAACAGGCACATAACGTGCGCAAACACAAACCATTAAGATTCAATGGTGTCGTTACACAAAGTGACTTGTTGTTGTTTTATTAAGGAGCAGGTATGAGTTAGACAAGGGTGCTCAAGGATACTTGCAGGTAGGTCAGAGATGTAGGGTATCAAACTCACAACCTTTTGACCTCCTTTAACCACTAGCTTTAACCTCATGAATGTATTTGAGGATATCCAAGCAGAATATATCAGCCATTACCCATATCAAATGAATCTATAAATGAATACTTAATATGACAATATTCAGGAGTTATATTATAAAATTGAAAATTGTATATGTGCATTTAACCAAAGCCAATGTATTATTATAATAATAAACATTTAAAAAATGCTCATGTACCTTTCCAAATATGTCAAGTATTTGATTTTATTCTATCCAAAAGGGAACTAGTTCAGAATTCAATTATAACACCTGTATCCAAACAGTTGTCATTTTGTTTTAGCTTCCATATTTTATGAATGAGCTGACCCTGACAGAGTTGGACATGGGCTTTTCCATCCCCAAGATCCTGCAGGCCTCCACACCCTCCGTTGACCATCAAGGTGAGAACACGAGACCCTACGCTGGGTGTGATCTACTGAGCACTCTGGGTAGTTTGCTGCTGTGCTGTGAGATCATAGCTTCATTACAGTCTCTCCCTGCCTTTCTCTCTCTCTCTTAGGTCAAGCCATGACCTCTGATAAGTTGCTTCTCCCTTGTGTCTGACAGAACATTGATATGCACTCTTTCTTTCCCTGCCCATGTATTCATCTTTTCTATCTCACTTCACCTGTCTGTCTGCGTCTTCCCTTGTTTGTTGTTTCTCTGTCTGGATGAAGACACTTGCCCCGCCCTCCATACCCCTTCCCCCCTATCTCTCTCTCTCTCTCTCTCTCTCTCTCTCTCTCTCTCTCTCTCTCTGCCTCGCTCTATTAGCCAGAGTAATTAAACTTCACATTGTGGGTACCTATTATCCATTACCTAGACACTGACTCACGCAGCCTATGCTGCCCGAGCTGGGAGGCTCGTTCTATGGGGACGTGGCACATATTAGCTCCTACTTCACCAGCCGGAGCGAGAGCAAATTAAAGAAGGGCAAATTAAATAAGAAGTAAATGAATTAAGAAGTCAAATTGAGTTTCTTTCCGGTTTGATTTTTTATGTGATGAGGTCACTTAATTCATTCTGCACTACCATTTAATTGAAATCCCTTTTGTATCTTGTTGAAACAAATTACAATTGTATGCACAAATACAATGACATTTACTGTAGATAACATAAAGCTCAGATTTTGAGTAGCCGACAGATGGAAAACAAAGTAGCTCTTGTTGTGTACCGTAAATCAACCCTTTTTTAGCCACATTTTGCTGGTGTTCTGGCTGGGATTAATAAAGACGTGCATGGCACAACCAAGGCATTTTTGGGGATGAAATCTAAACAGTATCAGCTTTGATTACATATTACACAACATGAAAACCATATCGGTGCATGCTTTAATTAAAAGCATTTCATCACTTCTGAAACAACAGCGCTCTTAGGCTTGCTAGTGATGCTTTTGAATTGGCTGAATGTTAAACATGTATGAGTCAAGGGTCCCCTGTCCTATCCTCAGTGCAGAGAATGAGTTGCTCTTGAGTCTTTTCCATTAGCCAGCCCTCCATTGACCATGAGTCGCCAGGCTTCATTAATGCATTCGGTCCTAGAGAACCCATACACCCACATATCTACTTCGCAGGCATTATGGGTTGATCCCAGCACATAATTAGACCCGGGGGAATAGTGTGAGTCCACTAGTAGCTGTCTGTTCCTACAGTATGATCCGGGAATTTTCAAGGCTGCTTGAACTTAATGGTATTTAGTTATGCAGGTCCTGCTAGGTTGCATCATGTATTATAGATATTTCTTTGCTTTCAGGATGATAGAATAATGAATTTGAAAAGAGGGCCCTCATCACAAGTCCCTGAAATTAGCGTGTGTTTTGATCCCCTGAATAGGATTTTGTGTAACACACACCCCATTATATTTGTGTAGAGATAAAGGTAATCTGGATTGGTCTGAGGCTTTGGTTTGCAGAGCAACAGGTAAAGATGAGACTTAACGCCATCTGCTAGCTTCTCTGTGAGTCAGTCAGCTGCCATGCATGAATAAGAATCAACATGGAGAGTTTGCTTATGGGGAGTGGATAGATGAGGTGAGAGAAGGATTAGGGTAGCAGCTGAATAAGTAGCATGCATGTCCTTTGGACGTGTTGGCTCACAGGACACATAAGCAGGGGAAGTCTAAATACAAACGCTCGCCCAGTTGTCACGCTGAGAGGTGTGATGAGGACAGGAAGTAGCCTGTTGAGCTCAGCCAATGAGGATGCAACTGTGCTCAAGAGCTGACCTTTTCTAGTATGTATTGGAGGATAAAGCCTCTTCCTGCCTGCTCTGCGGGGTGTGGAGTGATTACACACCCGGGAGAGCCGTGCTTTGCTCGCTAAAATAGCTTTCAATGTCACTATAGTAGGACTTGTGAGCGTGATTCTACCATGGTATTGTTGAAATAAACGGTTAATAGATTGTGTGTAAAAGGCAACTAAATAAATGTCTGCCCATCCATTAAAATGTAAAATGACATCACAGTTACTACAAACAGTACCATTACAGATAGGCAAATGTACTCACCCTCCAACCGTCCCCCCACCACCCTTACAACACACAGACATTCGCGCTTGCCTTCCATAGGTCACCAAATAGGATCACAGTGTAAGAAAACAAACCACTGGCTTTAATGTCAGATCACATTATGTGGCCAATTACAGTCCCATTGTGTGGCATACTCTGAATGGCCATGTCTGTCCTCTCTCCGTAGGTCTGTGGTTTGATCTAGAAGTCTCCTACGCAGGCTCCTTCCTCATGACCTTGGAGACCAAGATGAACCTGTCCCGGCTAGGGAAGGAGGGCGAGGGGCTGGGGGAGCAGGGAAAAGAGGGGTGAGGTGTAATTTATTCATCGTCTTTCTTTTTCTACATTGATTGTCAATGTTGTGGTATATTGCATGGTAATCGTTTCCCCTTCGTCCCTGATGTTGGTGCTGCATTTTAAGAGATATTAATCCTATCACTTGCTAGAGTAAGAGATGAAGGATTAGTTTGTATAACGTCAGCAATAACATGAATGTACTGATATGAAAGACTCCTCTCTACTACCCCACCCATAGCCACGGTGAGCTGGGGTGGATATTTGGGCTTATGGGTGTTCTGAGTGGTGGACACTTTAAAGGGTGGATCTGCATCTAGAGCTGTAAATAGTGTGATTTATGCTCTTCTTGTGTTTCTGTAATCTTTCTCTTTCCCGCTCTCTCTCTCTCTCTCTCTCCCCCCTCCCCCCCTTTCTCTCTGTATACTAATCGTCTTCTCTTTGGATGCTAACCTCTGTGGATTGGATTTACCCTCTGCATGGTGAGTCAGAGATCTGAATTATGTAATCACATTTCTTAAACCATAAACAGTGCAGATTTCGTGGCATACATCTGCAAAGTTTACTAGGGAACCTTCTTTACTGCAAAAGCATTAAAGTCTTAATGTGCGTGCGTGTGTGTGTGAACAAGGTTAAGGCCACGGACATACTGTCTGGCAGACAGCGATGAGGAGTCCTCCAGCGCCGGCTCCTCTGATGAAGAGGACCCCCCTGAACTCCTCACCGATAAAGCCATCCTGCCTGGAAGTGAAGGGTGCGGCCAATGTCCTTTCACAATGGTGTTAACAAATGCAAAACCCGCAGACACGTACTCAAATGTGTTGAATCATCTGTGTTTACCAATCCACCCACCCAGTCAAACCCACACATTTGGAGGTCACAGCTGGCATAATGTAGCACCCACTCCTCATCGCCCGTCATTCCCGGCTAATGCTGCATGCAGTGAATGAATAATGAGTCTGGTCCCCGCCCCCCCGCTTCCCCAGCTATCTGGGAGGCCACAGGCCCAGCAAGATCATGCGCTTTGTGGACAAGATAGCCAAGTCCAAGTACTTCCAGAAGGCCACGGAGACAGAGTTCATCAAGAAGAAGATGGAGGAGATGTCCAACACGCCCCTGCTGCTCACCGTGGAGGTCCAAGAGTGCAGCGGGACGCTGGCCGTCAACATCCCACCTCCCCCCACGGACAGGATATGGTACCTTATCTTTTCTGATTGTGGTTAAAATGGGTCATGTATGTGGTATGGTGTGTATAATGTGTACAGTATGCCTAATATAGAAGAAAGATGGGTTCATGTTGTTAAGAATGTAGCAATAGGTGTGTAGCCTCACAACGCCCTCTCCTGGTCAAATGTGGAACAATAACAAAGAGGGTGTGTATGTGTGTGTGCGTGTGTGTGTGTGTGTGTGTGTGTGTGTGTGTGTGTGTGTGTATATATATATATATATATATATATATATAATACACAAATACATGACATACATTTAACTAGTCATTAATTTACAATGACAAATGTATTAGTAGACGAGATAAAAATGGACAGAACAGTGAAAATCTAAAGAAGTAGTTTAATTAAATTAATATAGTAATAATATGATAAACATTATACATTATACAAATATAACACTGGTGGAATTTTTTTAACTGTTTGTACTGTAGACTTTGAAATAGCCGTTAGGACCTCTCCCTAACTGTCATCCTGCTTACACAGGGTTAAAATATTATTAATGATTAATATTAACTCTCGACAGGTATGGTTTCCGAAGTCCGCCACACCTGGAGCTGAAGGCACGACCGAAGCTAGGCGAGAGGGAAGTAACTTTAGCCCACGTGACCGACTGGATTGAAAAGAAACTGGACCAAGAGTTCCAGGTGCAGTATGGAAAACAAACTGAGGAATTGTGCACATACCAGTGGTTACACACACATTTGAAAATAGGCTACTGACTGATTCCATCTACCTTACCCCACCCCCGCACTCACTATGTGACCAAGGGCGGGGTCACTTCCAAAGTCTGGGAGGGTTTGGGGGACTTGCTGAAAGGTGGTCTCCCTGAGGACAGACAAGCAAAATGCCCTCCCAACTAGTTTACAATGAGAATGATTGAGGTTTATGGCTAATTTATGGCTTTTCTCCAACTTGCACCATAAAGCCGAGTGCCTGTGGCTCCGCTAGTCTTCATGTACAATATAACCGCAGTAATCATATGCTTGCTAGCAGATAAATGCTAGCACACATGCAGACAATTGCAGCAAGTGTGTTTGTCAGCTTTGAGGCAGTGCTACATTTAGTTCTCCACGACCTTTGAAACTGTGTTATTATGTATCCCCCACCTCCAATTCGCCTCCAGTAAAATACAGTGCTGTGATGCATTGTGTTGTCACACTGTAACTGAGTTTATTTATCTGCCTAAGCCCACAAATACAGGGCTTAGATAGATTGGCCTTAGACGATCAATGGACTGCAGGGTTTTTGAGTTGAGCCTGAATATTTTACATGTTATGTAAACAGATCCAACAAATACATGTTGCTGCTTTTTGACATCAAATGTAGGAATGCATTTCTACATAGGAAGATATTTAATAACAGATGTAAAAATGTCTTTCTTTTTTTAATTATCATATATATTCACCGGAATAAAATAAAATAACATATAGGTTAATGAACTAAAGATGGGGTGTGTATCTTAAAATAAAAGCAATACCATTATATAATGATATAATAATATAATATAATAATGCACTGTGTCCTAAGTTATGATTGGATTTACTTACATTCAATATTTTCTTTGTTTGTCTTTTTTTCTCCTAACAGAAAATATTTGTGATGCCAAACATGGATGACATATGGCTACCCATCATGCATTCTGCCATGGACACGCGATCGAATGCCAGTTCGGCTGATGTGACAAATGAGGCCTTGAAGGACCCAGAATCCACAGAAGCTGAGGTCTCAGACATGTGAAGACTGCTGTTAAAGCGTACAAATTATGGCAATATGACAGGGACACCATGTCCACAAGCTCAGCAACCCCAGTGGGTGGGGCTAACTGCCCCATACTGTATGTAATATTCCACCATAGCTGCAAACAAGCTTTGGCCATTCAGCACATGGGGACTTTTCCGTCACAGGGTTAAAGTTGCTATGTTTTGGCCACAAATAGGACAGAGAAGCAATTGTTTTATTTGGCTGATGGTAACAAGCATTGTGAATGTTTTTTCTGGGGCAGGTCAATATCACAGTTGTGTTGCAACACAGCCATGTTGAGAATGTTTATTAAGAGTCTGCAGTGGCCAGACACATTGCCATCCAACTCAAGTCAAATAAGAACCATAATACCTGTGATGTACAGCTGCTACAAATGTCATATTGTTGTATAGTTTACACTGTTGTGTAAAACATTTTGAGTACTTGCTGTCGCTTTTGTTAAAAATGTAAGTTATGAAACCCATAACTTCTATCAATTAAATGTATTTTTTAGGCCACAAAGTGAGATTTAGTGTGTGTATTTGTTAATGTCAGATTAACTGTAGGATTGGAAATGGGGTTCTCATTGGCCCCTGGCTGCAACAGATACACTTTTGAAGAGCAGCTTGACATTGGCCTCATTCACACTACTGCTTGTGCCTTCTGCTTGGCACTTATATGCAAACAGATCAGTCTCACTGTGTCCATCGATGATAATGGAGGTCATACCGACAAAGCAACTCTATCTAGACTTTTGGAGCGATAGACAAACATTATAGTTGATGGCCTTGGTGGTTTTATTCAGTCTGGGGCACTGTTTTTTTTAGGCAGTAGAACTCAACTTTACAAATGAATATTCTAGAAATGCAACAGCTCAGCAGTGAAGCAACTGTCGAGGTCACATGATGAATGATGAATTGCAGAAGATATACTTGCAGTCATTGCAGTCTATATAGTTATATTCACATTATATTTACAGATACATTAGAAAATAATATGACTGTTCTAAAGCATTATTTCGTCCAAATTTAAATGTATGTGAGATAATCATAAGGCCTAAGATAATACCCACTCTGCTTGGTCTACATCAGGGATGAATGGGTCGTTGGAAGCCTGATAACGGACCCATTCATTTGAATCAGGTGTGTTGGAGCAGGGAGACACCTAAAACATGCAGGGCACCGGCCCTCCAGGACCAGGATTGCCCAACCCTGGTCTACATAGAGTAAAAACATAACACCACATATCAACCATTACATTTCTGGGGGGACATGACAAGATTAGATTATATTTAAACGATTGCACCGTTTGTAACACCTGCCAAATATTCACACGACTGTCCTCAATTAAACAAACTACACACTGGATGCTAGCCATATATTTTCAGGATTTTTGTTTAGCTGATTATTCCTCTTCATCAGCTTTATTATCACACTGATTTTACTGGAATGTAAATAGACACTTTACTGTCAATTACAGAAAATATGTAATACTTTGAAATAATTATTTTGCTGCTTTGCAGTTGTGTTTCAGTTTACATACTGTAGCCCATGTTGATGTGTGTACGAGGCAGAAAGTGCCTTTTAATAAAACATTCCTTCATGGTGGGTCAAAACTGAAAACATTTGTGCCATCAAGATGTTTTCACATTTGGTGTAGTTAATATGTTGAAATTATATATACATTGCTGTTGTGTTAATTTACATCAAAGAATGTTAGTTACTTTCATTATGGATCAATAAAGTCTTCTGAACATTTTACTTACAGATGGCCTACAAATAAACACTTCCAAATGCAAGGTGTGTATTGGGATCACACAGTTGACATTGTCAAACACAAATGATGCAGTTAATGAACACTCAGTAAGAATACAAGACAAACTAGAAAATAACTGCTTATGTGACTTGATTTTAAAAGAGACTTGGGATGCCAAGAATCCCCAGTTATAACAAGACATTTACTATTGCACTATAGCTGTGGCCTGTGTGGACATGGGAAAGGCCATTCAGGTTCAAAGATAGTGCTACAGTCAAAAAAAAGCAATGACTAGAAAGAGAACCAGCCACATAAATTAACAGTACAAGGATGTAATAAACACTTTATTTTAGACCAGGTTTTCCCCTCCAGTTTAACATGCCACTTATACAGGATATACAAGATGTGTGTTAAATATTCTAACAAACATTAAACAAGCTTATTTTGTACATTGTTATACTAGAGTCATGTCTAATTTATAAAGGACAGGGTAAACAAATATATACAAGCACTAAAATAGTTGTTGCGCATAACAATGTTTTATTTACCAATAACTGGCTACTCATTTGAAAAAAAGTAGGCCTACAATTTTACAACATTGTCAATATTCAAAATGTAAAGACAAAATAAGTGTTGCCAGACATCAGTCAGTAATTATTATCAACACATATGCTCATTATTTTGACATTTAATTACATATAAAAAAAACGACTTTATATAGCCGAGCAGTTTAGCTCAGTGTGCAGCAGCCATGTTGTTCTTTTCTGCGTCGCCCACGTGAGTTGAATGTCCATCTGCCATGCTGAGAAAAATAAGAAAACTTAATCAGTACGGTAACTTTCTTTTTCGCCAAAACATTTTGCATGCATGGTATCCATCTGAAAAACTTACCATACCATTCCTAAATGTTGCGCAACGTGTCTAATCACAATTTAACTATAAATTAAACTAGCCTACTTAACTCTCCCAATAATGCTTCAGAACTAATAGTTATTACACTAACAAATACAAGAATAACACTCTTTTCTCTTTTTCTCTCTTTCACTCTCGTTTTGTGCGGCCTTATAAAACGTGCACTAGAAAACACGCATTCACTTCACCATGAGCGTTTATGTGGGAAGAAAACGTACCCCGGAAGTATTATATACTACTTCCGGAACTGTATGTCATTGGTCCAGAGTGGTCCCCTCCTCCACCAGTATGGACGTTTGTCCCAAGGATCCCTCTCAATGCTCATTTCAGGAAGAGGCAAGCGGCAGTAGCATAAACCACAGTTCTAACCACAGTGATCTGACTATATGCCTTGATGTATGATGTATCACCTACGCATGTCATGTTAAGCGTTTCTATGTAGGTAACAGGTCTCTCTTAATCTGTCCTGTCTGAAGACTAGAAAATGGACTGGACAGTAAGCAGTCGGGCCCTTGTATGGTGCATTTTCGCGTTGCTTTGCTGCGCTGCTTCTCTACAAAAGGTGAGTACTGTAGGCTAAGTAACCAGAACGAATATTATGTGAACTAACCCCGCATAACTATAACAACACTG
This sequence comes from Typhlichthys subterraneus, assembly GCA_027564835.1. Lineage (NCBI taxonomy): Eukaryota > Metazoa > Chordata > Actinopteri > Percopsiformes > Amblyopsidae > Typhlichthys > Typhlichthys subterraneus. The sequence goes on from JAODUH010051094.1 coordinate 40,233, forward strand.
TTACATAGCTTTATTTTGTGTCTGGAATACACTGATGAACGCGGTCAACGCCTACGTTCTTCCAATCGGTTATGCTCCTTGATATTTAGGAATGTATGTTTGTGATATGACTGGGTGTACCGTAGCTAGCCTGCCACACATGTCATCTGCTTATGTTTAGTTTTTAAAATTGTAAACATGTAATTTTGTGATGACTACGTTAACCAGCCAAGCTATTGACTAAACCAGTTAAAATCTTAAGAAAATAGTATGTCTAGATAGGACTGATTAGTTAACAATGCCAGTTATGGAGATGTGATAAACGTTACTATAAGCTTTGTATTGAGGCATACTTTTTGCCTTTAATACCATCTAATTAGGTCAATGTTTTGATCACTTGTCTTACTGGCATATAAATCTAGTCATGTGGTATTGTGTTCTGGTAGAACTATCACGTTAAGCTATTTAAATCCAACAACAATGCATGTAACATATAAGAGAAATGTTTATGTTTGATCAGTTGACCTTTTTCTACAGTCAGTTTTCTCATCAAATGTGTGAAGAGGGGCAGGGATTCTAGCCCTTATCATGGCTTTACCTATTATTTGCTCAACTGTTGGTAGACACCATGTTCTTCCTTTATGTCAAGATGTTTGTGTATTTCTCATTGACAATAATTACCATATAATATCAGGTTCAATCAAAAGGATGTCCCTGGCAATAATTCCTGATTGAAATAACATGCAGGCTGGATTCAACAATGTTTTGCTAGTAAAAGTAGTGTACTTGTCTTGCATCCTATATTGGCTATGTAGCTGAAGTAGGGCTGCAAGTTAGTGGCATGGCTGGCATCCCCAATGAAGTTGCATCTTGTTGAGGATGGCTCATAAAGTGTCAACACTTGTTCAGTTGCCTGTACTGTCATTTGATCATATGCTTTAATGTGTTCACTTTTGTGAACATCTGTTACTTTATGGTATCTCTCTTCATGAGAAAATGTTTCACTTGCGCTGACCAGAAGGAAAAATCCCAAAATAAAATGTCCAAAAATGGGACACTTGGCTAATTAGTCAACATGACATTACACTGTTTGCAATGTACAACATTGCTTTTTTATTTTATTTTAACATATTTGCTATTTTGCTCAGTGGCTTACAAGAAAGTGTTTTGTTTGGTTGGTTTCCTGTTCTTGTTTAAATGTCTGCACACAAGTGCACTGTCGAACAATATGTTTTTTTCATGCTAGCAAATTAACCAATGATTCACTGCCCTTTTAAGCCAAGACCTGGCCTCATTACATCAGACTAAGTAAGGAGTTCTGAACCTGCCAAGATCTTGTTTTGCCCAGTTCTGTCGTATTATGCAACTAACTCACTGATGCGGTCTGATTTTCACTGTAAAAGTAATTAATGTAGAAAAAGGAGAGGTGAACGATATTCTGCATTAAATATGACCAGTCTGACACTTTACAAACAGAATCATATTTATTTAGCCAAATACTCTACAAACCTACACTGGCTCTGGGCGGGACATGATAAACCTAGCGGACAGATGTTAGGGCCGTTTTAATGCTTACGAAACTGAGAATCTCGCCAGGGTTGCGATGGGGCTGAATAAACATGCACATAGTTTATTGTTATTCTTCCATTACTCATTTATGGAGCAAGTGAGCTTTCAGTACAGTGAGAAATGCTACAGGTGTGCAGTATTGACACAAGTGTGCGCTCACTGCTAGGGTACTTTAGGCAAACGTGGAAGGGCACTGTTTACTCTTAACTTAAGATGTTACCAAACCGAATGATGAATAAGGCGGTTTGAGCACGACCTTCACTCCACTGCAGATTGGACAGAATGTTCTAATTTGTCAGTTGAAACAAAGAAATAGAAATTTGGCGTGTTCGAATGAACAGACCTCGGGAACTCGGAGACACAACAGTGATCCCATGCTGTTTGTGTTCACAGTGATGATCTGCTGAGGAACTGCAGCCTGCTCCGTTAGCTGCTCATGCCATGTGCTGAAGCCTGCTTTGCTAGCGCAGACATGAAGGGGGGAGGTTATGTCTTGCTCAAGAGCACTTCTCCCTGTGCTCCAAAACAAAGTGTGTTGGTGATCATGGATGTGTGAGTGTGCCCGCTGACCAGCTTTAAACACTGTGGGATGGTTCTCAGTGCCCACAGGGCCTTATCCGACAGGATTAGGCAGGCATGTGGCTGATGTGGGTCGGTGTCTTCTTCACACCCATGTAAGCCACCATGAGTCTGCTATGAATACTGCTGCTTTCTCTCAGATTCCTCTTCCACTCTTGGGGAAAGAAAGAAACACCACTTTGATTCTCTAGAACCAGGCTAGTGTTACAAGTCGTGGCCCTGCCTCCGCTGGACCTCCCCTGTGTATCCAAGCCTGCTTCTGGTTATCGTGAGCACTGTGTTTGTCCAGTGGGTGAGCAGTGCACACATAAAGCCAGTGTGTTTGGCTTTGGGACAAGCGTGTCCGGGTGCTGCTAAGTGGGTGTTGTGGTCACCGCTCTAATTGATTTGTTGCAAGTATCGTCTCTTTGGTCAATGTTTTTTGGTGTGTGTGCGCTCTTGCTCAGTTGGACTCTGTCCCTCATCTTATTTGAGTGGGAGTAAAACAAACTAATAGGAAGAGCACCCATGTGGCCAACTAAGCCCACAATTAATCTGTGCAACGATTACCAAACTTCTGTTACTCTAACATCGTAACGTTCTGCCACTGCTACTCAGTGTAACAACAATTTGCGCACCCTCAGCCTCTCTCTTATCGCATCTTAGTTTTTGGTGGATTAGCCCTACAGGTTCATGCAGATGTCGTGTCTCCTGCCCAGTGTCGCTATTTAGCTAACAGCTGGGTTCCAGTTCCCTCATTACCGTTTAACAGCCAATATTGGCTTCATGTTGGGACTTCATTGATTTGTAATGCAGGGCAGTTTAATCGTAGTCCTTAAACTGTAGAGGTTTCCCACAGTGTCCACTCCGTCTGTCTGTAGGCATTCTTACAGTGCAATAAAACCTGCCAGGTAGCGGAGCACTTTTTAAACTAAAGAATTGTGGTTGGTAATTTGCACAACCACTGCTACAGCGGGGCAACATGCAGTATACATCTGCTCTAGGGATGGGACGATATACGATATTATAATTTATCGCGATAAAATATGATGATAATCGTATTGTGCTGAATGTCCATTATTGTGATAATCATGAATATCCTCACGAGTATGAATATTTTCACAAGTGACTTAAAAAAAGCTGTGTCGCTCACTTGTACAGTCCAATTGTATTGATTTAGTAATTTATTTATTAGCCTGCATTTTTCCAGTCAATGCTCGGCTTGTTGAAATACTGGTTTCAAAACAAAAAGAATCACACAAAAAAAAATACGTGTCATGATAATAAAATAATTGTTTCTTAACAGATTTTAAGAATAAGTGATTCCAGTATGTTTTAGTACCATTTTAAGAGTTTAATAATAAAATAAGAAATAATCGTGATAATATTGTCTATCGCAATTATTTTGGCTAGGATAATCGTGATATAATTTTTTCATATCGTCCCATGCCTAATCTGCTCCAAATTTTATATATTATTGTATAAAAAAAACAAAAATCTAAACTTTTGAGTATGTTCGACTTCACTAACTTAACTGTGTATATATACTGTAGGCCAGGGGTGCCCAACTCCGGTCCTGGAGGGCCCCTATCCTGCATGTTTTAGATGTCTCCCTGCTCCAACA